>VKOC01031188.1:0-13031 GCA_009364415.1 Spea multiplicata
CAGAACATGGTACGGATGCATGCCTATAGCTGCAGTTTCAGAATGTATTTTAACTCTTTAAATATACGCATAAAAAACAAAAACTGCTGTCCATCTCCTTAGCTAACATTAATTGAGGTCCATGGACTTTTATTCTCCTCTAGACTTTGCTAAAGAGTATCTAGAGGTCAAGAATGATTTAATAGTTGCTAGTGCCTTTAACCTTCCTTCACAGAATCTCTGAAAGTGCCTCGGTGAATTTGAGCTAAATTGTCAAAGGGAACTTTGTTGTAGTCTCGGCAGGTGTAAAACTTTGAATAACTAATTCTGAAACCCTTATGTTGTCCCAAACGTTCCAAGTTCTATGTTGACACATGTATGTTACGTCCATGTCGACACAGCTTTCATTTCTATAGCATCAAAAACTAAATATTTTCCTATTATTTTGGGGGGTTTTTAATGTTTTTTTTTTTCTTCGAGCCACTAATGTATATTCAATGGAGCAAACTGTAATGTTATTTATGCACATATGTTTAACGTGAATGGAGGCAACTTTTCCCAACCAGAATAGTTGACTCAAGATGATGTCCTTCTGTATAACGTGTAGGAGGACATTAGTGGCAAGATATTTTTTTATCATCTCAAAGATCGCCATTAATCAGTTTTTTTGTCAAACAGAAGGAATCCCTGGCCATTATTTATTACTATGATATTTAGGCTCTGATATCCAGGCATAGTAAGTACAATATATATATTGGAACAATATACACCAATCCCACATGCTTTCTGTAAACCAAAATGATCATGCAAAATAAAATGGTAATTTAAACTGCTACTTGCTTCACTGTGAGCTGAAAGGGTTAATCGGGGAATTAATGTCTGACGTCAACCTATAACGATTTTATAGGAAGAAGCTGGAAGAAAGCATCTAACACAGTATTCCAACCCCCTTTTTTATCCATTTTTTGTGGATCTTTGGGTGAACAAACCTGCAGGCAAGGATGGATTGATTTGTTCTTAAAGTTCCATTGCAACGGAAGACAGGGCATTAATATTGCTTACTTAATGTATAGGGTGGCAACAATTTTTAATGTATAGGGTGGCAACAATTTCCATAAATCTTGGCTCTACATGTCTAGGGTAGGAGACTACTTTCCATGTTCCAATGACTCAGTATGACAGCAATAAGAAATTCTATGCTGTGATGCTGATATGAAGAAATTAAGTAGCATCTATTAAATGAGGCTCACTTGGTTACTTAGTCGATAGGAATAGGGGGTTCCCGCAAATTAGTTTATTCAATGGACTTAATACTCTGCATGTGTTAAAAAAAAAAAAACAACTAAATACTTTAAAAAACAAAAACAAAAAAAAAACAGAAAAGTACTGCATGAACCGAATTTTTGGATAGTTTTGGGTGAATTCATTCGGGTCAGTCAGGGGTGCATAGCTGATGCTTTTCTCATCATAGAGCAAAAAATAATGACAAAAAAAAAAAAGACGACGAAACCTTATGTTTTAGAAAAAAGAGGGATTAAGTCCTGTAGCATAGGCATGCATATCTGGAACAATTCTCTTACCCCTTTTCACTAAATGTGCTCAAATGTCTTTGTAGACCTGAAGGTGCACTTGATAATTGCTTGTTATAAAATGAAAAAATAAATATGATATTTTTTACATTTTGTTCACCTCTCGATTTCTTCTGTGATTCCTAAATGAATGGCGCTATTCGCAACAAACAAAAGTACTTTAAAGAGCAGGATTCTGGAGAGTTTTTGAGTCTGAAATTATTTTTTTTTTATTTTTACTCTCTTTTTTTTGAATTTATGACTATCTTACATTAGAAAAAAAGAAAGGAAAATGCAAATATAATAGATAGTGTCTCTTGAAATATAAAGACAATTATTTATTATTTATTATTATTCTTCATTTTTTCCTAAAAAAATAATAAAAAATAATAATAATAATTTGCTGACGCTAACCTTACTTTTTTTATATTTTGTAATATTTTCAGGAATCTGTAAGTTTTCTAGCGCTAACATCTTAGCCCACTCTATTAGACAACCACCATGACTCCTTCTCATGCTGCCTTGTGCTCTTCCCCTTTCCTTTTCATGCTTATAAGACTTGTGCTTCCAACTAACCTCCAGCTTTCATCTTCAAGAAAAACCTCAAAACCCACTTTTCAGAGATCCGTACAACCTATGCAGCTAGAACTTATCTCTAACTAACACGACTTTCAAATTCATCTATGGTATCATCTCTCCTCCTTTCTCTATATCTTATGGTTTTCTACTCTCCATCCCCTCTAGACTGTAAGCTTGCGAGCAGGGACCTCTTTACCTAATGTCATGGGTTGTCTTAGTCTTTTAATTTTATTTTTTTCATACTCTTTGAATGTATGTACTATAAGAAGTGCTGTCTAAATTTCTGGTGAAATATAAAACACACATAATAGTAATAATAACAATAACAATAGAATGGGACAGTCTGACTAATGAAAGTCTATGAAATAAGAGACTTCATAAGCATTGCCATAAAGAATCAGCTCAGTGTGGTGTTTTGGGCAGGAAAAGTCACCGGAAATATCACATGACTGATAACAATGGTGGCCTCCAGATAAAGTTTATTGGAACAAAGTGAAAACAGGCATGGGGAAGGCATTACTGTATCCTGAATCTAAGACAAGACCAGTGACTGATTAAGATCATTAGTCTTAACATTAAGGAAAATGGACAGACTAGAATTCTTCTTATCTGTTGAAAAATACTTGTTTTCATGGCATTTCACATCCCATGTTTTCAAAGCGACAGCTCACATTGGTGGTTTTAAATTGTGAGAAGAAACTCTGTCCTTATTCATGTCATAATGGTAGAGCAACCATAACTGGAAACTTTACAGGTTTGACCGAGACACTTCATGTGAAATGCTGCTTCTCCAGGTCACTTTCCTCATTCTCTTGACAGGGAGTGTTGTTTGGCCATGTCCGGTCCTCTAACCACTTCCCACTTCCAGGTAATTCAGGACTATCAGGGCCTAGCACACCTCTGTGTGTGGCTGGCCCCACCTCTTCATGTAGCCTCCACACAAAGCCTTTCTTCCAGAAAAGGTAGAGCTCACGGTGGCCTAACTTGGGAAGTTCCCAAGTATGGGTGTCATATACAGGTGCCGCCTGAGGAGGAGATCTAGGCCTCCTTAAGCTTTGGTGATACATGGTGAACTAGTAGTGATGCAACTTCTATTCTTGCCCTTGGATTGTCTTATTCACCTCCTGGTTGTCAGCTGTTCTTACAGTCAGGACTTGAGTGGCACTCGCCTGATGGTGTTAGTGCGGACGATGGCTGGATATGTGTGGCTACGTTTCTATGCGCATGTAGTGTGGAGGTGGGCATATCCAGCCAGCAGCAGCACACTGTGGCACCTTATTTGCCTCTGGAGCAGCAGATCTGGGGGCAATGTTGGCCAGTGGCCCACTGAGCAGTCCTGGCCCGCTTACAGAGTGTAATTGTGGACACGTCACACATATTTTTACCTTTTATACATTTTTTAATCTTACATTATTTTTCCTTCTGTGAAGAAAGCCATTGGATGAATCCATGTAGATTATACTACTGAATTATCACCATTTTATCATAAAAACAGGGCATTTCACAACAGAATATAAGGGTTACAAAAGTCATTTTTTTTACAGATTCTTGTTCATCGGGTTGGAATGTTTGTTTTCTGGTATTTAATTTTAAAGGCGAGCTACTTTTACCGTATTAAAGTTGAATGTATAAACCAAAGATGGTACATAAGGAATTACCAGAGATGGTAGCCATGGAGTGAAGGGTGATGATCAGCAATTCTGGTATATGAAATGTGGTTTATCACCATAGCAACTAATGTTTTTTTGCTTTCTGGCAATATTTTTTTAATAAATAGCTGCAGTGGTGATCAAACTGAATCACCTTTTAGACATAACCCCCAATGAGTTCAATATAAACTTTTTTGGCACTTAAAGGTTGTTGGCGTTACTGTCATTAAAGAAAATAAATACCTGCCAACAACCAAAAATGTTGTGTACCCTCTCCTTGATACCATCACTAATAAACTGTTCATTTTGCTTGCTGACGTTTTTTAAATATTTTTTATTAACAAAAATAACCAAGATTTATCCTTACAGGATGTTATTACATTTGTAGATGGTTTAAATATGTGTGTGGGGGTCACATATAAAAATTGGTGAGGGCACTTTGGCACTAAGGCTAGTTAAAAGGTCTAATCAGGAAGGATGTTTTATTGGTTGCCATGGTGATAACATACCTGTGAACGTCACAGGGCTCTTCCTGCTCTTGATAAGAGGTAGGAAGGAGGTGTGTCTCTGAGTGAAGGAGGTGGGGCCATAAATGCATAAGGGATAAGGTACCCAATAGTCTTTAAAGGACATGGGAAGTGGGTACGATTATGGCTGGAGAGCGGACAGGGTTTATACGCAATGGCCCTGAGGGCCGAAACTGTGATGTCTGGAGCCTCCAGACAAAATAGTGGGAGCAGATTGATATGGTAGGAAACGAGCAATTATTTATGTAACGCCCTATGTGGATGGCTGTGTGTTTTTGGAGACAGCTTACAAGGGCTGTAGTGCCGAAGGTTGATTGTCTGGCCTCAGATTCAATACAAGTATCACTATGTGTCATTTCTAAAGGTCAGAGCAGGGACATAACACTGGTGATGAATTCTCGGATTAATAAAAGGTACTTTGTGCATAGTTGTGGGCCTTAATTGTATCTTTATTTAAATGTTAACCGAATACAAACTCGTAATAATGCTCATTATGCTGGCAACATTATGACATCATGTTTGCAGGATGCGTCATGAAGTCACTTTGCACTCAGTCCATGTAATTCCCCCATTTCTGCTTTTTTTTGTATGTGCTGTGCCCAGTGTCAGGATATAAATCCTGCGGCTGACAGGAATCTCCCAACAAAATAAGGACTACAGAAAACTAAGTCAAAGGCAATGGGACCTTAGCAATTACATAGGTGGGGTATGACATGTGTCACGCATATCGTTATGTCACAGGTCCCTATACTTAATAAGGGCATATTAATCTGGTGGATTATGATGTCACGTTCCAGTCCAACAGTCGGCTAGTATGCTTTATGGTCAGGTACAATGCTGAGAGAGAGGATTTTTTTCTGAGATCAATCATCAATTATTCTTTTAATAGCAACTGGGAGCCTTTTTCCAGAATACAGAATTGAGAGTGTCACATTTCTAGTTCCACTAATATTTTGCATACACTTTCAAGGTAGAATGTCTGATTTGACAAAAAGAAGGTCATTTTAGCAGCAACCTAAATCCTTGAATGCCTAGTACTTGAGAGAGTGGCATATTCCAGTTGTGGGCTGCCCTAGGCCTGACCCAGGACAGAACTCCAACTGCACTTTACTTTACCTGCACTTATGATGTCATATCCACCTCTTAAGGATGGGCAGCGTAAAGACAGCATGCTAAGGAGTCAGTGCCAGCTAGGTGCACAACGGGGGTCTCAGATCTCCCCAACCCGGCTCATTGAACCATGCATCAAGGAGCGTGATTGTCCAGTAGGGTAATGTCCCCAGTGATGTTGCTGAGGGTCTACTTCTCCTTGGACTTGATACCCCCAAATCTGCCAACCTAGTACTAGTTAGCCTAGGGAAGAATGCATCACAGAATACTGCTGGGATACATAATACATCATTGCGATGCTACATGATGCAACAGATTAAAAAAATAAATAAATAAAATTGTGCTGATTGGTGTAGCATTATAAATGGATTGAGGGGGCCATAATATGTAAAAAAAAAGGGTATGGCCACCAGGAGGAACAATGAAGAAATGGGTGGTCCTGATGTTTATTGACACCCATTCACCATCCATGGTTCTATTTAGGAATGCAAAGCTCTCATCAAGTGCCTTATTGGAATATCCAGGTCTACTAACATCTGGGAAGACTCTGGATGCTTCTTTTGGCCCAAATAAAAGAAGAAAATGTTTCTCAATATGTACGTATCTCTCACAGAATGCCATGCATTAAGAGTGCTTACAAGGTATAATATTGATCATGTACATGATGATGTGTTTTTACAGCATTAATCTCTCTTTTATTTAGAAAGACAAAGGGTTAAACGTTAAAGTGGCAAATGCATTGTTTTGTTTCCTTTTTGTTATTTGATGAAAAAGGTGCCATCATGTGACCATGTGCATCCAGCTGGAGACTTCACATATGTTATATAGCAGCTGCTGGCCTTAAAGAGCCAGGGACACTTTTATTTCCCAGCCCGGCTTATCACTATAGAGCCAATGGAATTGCCTAATCAGCAGGTATATTTCATTAGTTTCTAGGGCGATAAAGCTTCTTTAATGACTTTAAACCAGGATCCATGTATACATATTTCCCCTATATCACATGGCAGCTATTTAATCCTACTGCTTCAAATTGCTTTTAAAAAAACACTTTTTTGTTTTATTTTTCAATATTAAATGATTTTAGCATAGACAAAGCACAACACACTACCACAAGTGCGCTCATACAGTCTCTTGGAATATAATACTGCATTATATTGTAATTAATTTCCGTGCAGTATATTTTATCAAATTGCACATTTAGGACATCAAAACGTTTAAGGCAATTCAACTATGATTTAATTACGCTGACCACGATAACGTATAGCTGGACTCCATCTGTACCTCGGTAATCGAATTGTGTTTATAGCAAACAAAGTCGGTCTGTGATTTTTTTTTAAAAAGACATTTAATTGAAGGATTTTACAACATTTTAATTTAAACTACAGAGTTCCCCACCATGCACATTTATTGATTCTGTCATTTAATAGTTTGCCCGTACTTTGCATCTATTAAAGATAATTTTTTTGCGATCTTAATTAGAATCATCTTGAGTTGTTATTGTCGTAGATTGATTCTTTTGTTGATTATGCCAAAAATATATTATTATTATTATTATTCCAGTGTAATGGGATATATTGGGTCAGTGCACACTTGTAAGTGTAAAAGCCATAACGGGGCTGTTTATTACATTTTGGGTCACTTAGCGTGAAATGGAAAATATCTCTCACTGTCCTGTGTTAGGAAGGACAATCTTGACCCTTCTCTGGGGATGTATTTGCTTTTATTAAGGGCAACAACCCATCAGATTTCCTGAGAAGAGGGTTCCTCGGTGGTTCTCTAATGAAAAGAGTGGAAATAAGAGCTTTTCCTGCAGAGATCTTCGTAATTTGGTTCGTCATGCAACTGCTTAGAGCATAGAGAACCAGGATATATCATGTCCCAATGTACCGCATCAGTTGGTATCTAAATAATATATAATGATAAAAATAATAATAACAGGGAGGTTGCACAGGAGTACGCATCCCTCCTACTTTGGACCAAAGGCAGTAGTACGGTAATATTCATGATAGGGGCTCAGCAACCACCATCCTCATTACTGAACACTAAGATAGTATGTCATATTCCAGCGCTTCGTCTCTTAAAAGCGACTCATTTCCAGCTAAATCACTATGGATGTAGTATAAATGGTCAGGTTGGGAATATCAAAAGTCTTCATTATAAGTGGCCCTGCTGGTTGCCCGTGATTAATGCCTGTATCATTTGAGTTTTGCGTATTCATAAATCAAGGAATACAGTCACATGTAGGGTAAACCCCCCCGGGAAACATACATTAAGAATCCCTACGATAGGATGTAATATGCTGATTCTAACACAAACACAACAAACCCAACAACAGCTATACTGTCTTTTAACTGAGATCACATGACGTGTTATCTGTTAACTCATACATATAATATTTTTTTTCTCCATTCAGTTCCTCTGCTGTTATGAAAGTTTCATCAGAAAGCTCTTATGTGTTATCTGCTTAACAGCTCCTCTGGGAAGGACATTGCAATAAGGAGCCTCTTCAGCAATATAATATTTTTCATTGAAAACAAAATATGCATACATTGGAAAACTATGCATCATTTTATGAATAAAGAAACAGCTCCGGATATTATATATATATATATATATATATATATATATATATATATAATATATATATATTATATATGATTTATTTAACAAAAATAAAGCCAAAAAATGTAGAAGCCATATGTGAAAAACTAAGTAGACCTTGATATTCAATAGCTTGTAGAACTACCTTTAGCAGCAATAACTTGAAGTAATCGTTTTCTGTGTGACTTTATTAGTCTCTCACATCGTTGTGGAGGAATTTTGGCCAACTCTTTTTTACAGCATTGCTTCTGTTCATTGAGGTTTTGTGGGCATTTGTTTATGCACAGCTCTTTTATGGTCCTGCCACAGCATTTTAATCGGTATGAAGTCCGGACTTTGGCTGGGCCATTGCAACACCTTGATTATTTTTCTTTTCTGTTGTAGATTTTCTGGTGTGCTTGGGATCATTGTCCTGTTACATGACCCAATTTCAGCCAAGCTGTCAGACAGGTGGCCTCACATTTTACTCTATAATACTTTGGTATACAGAGGAGTTCATGGTCGATTCAATGAGTGCAAGGCTCCCAGGTCTGGTGGCTGTAAAACAAGCCCAAATCATCACCCCCTCCACCACTGTTCTTGACATTGTTCCAGAAGTCTTGTTCAGTTGCAACTTTGCAAACCTAAGCTGTGCTGCCATGTTCCTTTTAGACAGAAGAGGCTTTCTCCTGGCAAACCTTCCAAACAAACCATACTCGTTCAGTCTTTTTCTAATTGTACTGTCATGGACTTTAAAACTTAATATGCTAACTGAGCCCTGTAGAGTCTGAGATGTAACTATTGGGGTTTTTTTGCATTTCTCTTAGCATTGCACGGTCTGACCTTGAGGTGAATTTGCTGGGATGTCCACTCCTGTGAAGATTGGCAACTGTCTTGAATGTTTTCCACTGTTGAAAAATATTTCTCACTGTAGAATGATGGACTTTAAATTGTTTGGAAATGGCCTTATAACCTTTCCCAGATTGATGGGCAGCAACAATTTCTTATCTAAGATCATTGCTGATGTCTTTCCTCCTCCTTTAACACCCACCTGAGTAAACTGCTGAAACCTAGGCTTTTATAGAGAGATCACACTTGCTGATGATCAATGATTCAAAGGCATTCGATTAGCAGCCCCTCTCTGCTACTTAGCATTGTAAATCCTATGGAAGCAGTAGGGGTGTACTTAGTTTTTCACAAATAGCTTCTCCATTTTGGCTTTATTTTTGTTGAATAAATCATGACGTGTAATGTGTCATGTGTTCTTGCTCATGTGAGGTTGTGTTTACCTAATTTTTAGACCTGTGAAGGAACAGATGCTTGTACCAGTGCATGGAGTTTAGTATGATGGGGTAGGGCTTCCTTTTCCATTGATGTACAGAAACATTCATTGGTACAGTAATATCAATAATATTCTCAGCTGTTTTCCATAAAATACCCCTTGCAACAGGCGCTTCTAAAATGTATCCCAAATATCCTTTATTTGCCTGCCAATATCAGCCCATATAACCTTTCCATATCATATCATTTCAAGAATATGTGACTTAGGTGATCTGTCAAATCATCTGATTAGATGATAAAAGATAGGTGGAGGAAGAAGAGAGGGACTGCTGGTTTCACTCAAGGTCAACTACCGAGAAATTGGTCTTTAGAGCAGGCTTTGGGGAATACAGCTCAGCAAGCATTCTGATTTAAAGCTTAAAGAGCTTTAAACCAATTTTTTGAATGGTCAGCATCCTCTAATACATCTAAATAAAGGGATGATTTGCTAGAAACATAACCGTTGCTATTGGGGTAAATATGAAGTGTCAGCTGTGTGCATGTGAATTTAGCGCTTCATACGCTAGAGTAGTTTGGGGTTGCCAAGTAATTTATATCTCATGGAATTACCTCTTTATAGATTTTTCACTGACATCTGCTTCTGATGAGAACCATACTTTACCGTATTTCCCTATGTATGAGACGCACCTTTTTTTAAAAAAAATTGAGGTCTAAAAACTTGGTGCGTCTTATACAGTGGTTGTAGATTGCAGTTAATACTTCCCAGTACCTGCCTGCAGTCACACTGACATTGGCCCCATCACTTTCCTTATAGCGTCCACACTGCTCAGACAGCAACTCATCTAACAGTAAGTATAAAATTAATATTTAGGCTGCTGAAAGTTAGGGAAGGTGGAGGTTAATTTAGGGCCAGTTATGGTTAATGGGGTGTTTAGGGTTAATTTAGGGGCAGTTTAGGGCTATTTAGGGCAGTTTGTTGATGGGGTGTTAGGTTTATTAATTTAGGGGCAGTTATGGTTAATGGGGCCTTTAGGTTTAATATAGGGGTAGTTAATGGATGGGAGTGATGAGGATGATGAGTATGGATTTTATGATAATACATTTTTTTTCACATCACGTCTTATACATAGGGAAATACGGGGTGTCGTATAGTACACTTCTTTTAGTATGTAAACACTGTTAAATATTGTAGGTTTATTTAACATATAGATCTGTATCAGGTAGAATTTGACACGTCCACTTTGATACATAACCTCGAATGCGTTGCCTACTCCCTCTAATTCTTTGAGGGTTAAACTTTGCCTCAAAGCTGCGTTGGGTATGTGACATATTATCCCACTTATTATCTGCTATATAAATGAGACCAGACACTCTGTATCTTGTGTCACTTGTATGCCACAGAGAAGGGATAATGTATCATTTGTTGTGTTGTAGCAGCAAACAGTCTAAGAGGCTTGTATGTGTTACAATAGTCTGGTGTACAAATAGGCAACAAATGAATTCCATTCACAGTTTACACAACATCATACAAAGTAAGACATTGTATCGGTGCAACTAGACACTCCCTTGATGCGTGATCACTTATGAAAGACTCTTTTGCAATGAGTTTAATACTTAGCGGCCACCTGCGAGGTTGCCAATATGCAATACAGTAAAAAAAATTTTTGTAAGTATACATAAAACACATTTTTTATATAAATGTCATCATTTTTATTAAATGTGCAATACAGTTAGAGGCACTATATAAAGGGAGTCTAGCAAAAAAATAACTGAATGGAGAGAAATAAAGAAAGACTATGTATTGAAGGTGATTCTGATACAAACTCTGAAAAGTGGTCTTATCACCATAGCAACCAATGGTATCTGCTGATTGGATCGTTCCATTGGCTGACATGGTGATAAGACCACTTTTCAGAGTTTGTGCCAGAGTTAACTTTCACAATTTGAGTTTGTACCAGAATTCCCCAACCCACCAAAGACCGCCTTGTCAGGTTCTTCTCTCAGATCTTGCTGTCCACTTCAAGGTGTTTCCTACTCTGGTCCAGTTGTTGTTATGGGTCAGGTAGATGAAGTTTCCATGGAGCCCTCATTCACTCACATATTGGGAGATAAAAACAACAAATGCAAACAAAACATCTGCATAATGGGGCTGGCGTTTCATGATACTCTGCAAGCCATATTAAAAGAACATTTCTGGAGCCAAGTTCTAAGAAGACCTATCACCATTACCATTCACAGCAACCAAATGGTTTGCTGTCTACTGGGTGCCCGGGTTCGGCATGCTGCACACAGAGTGGACAGATTATTGAGAAGGACCGAAGAGGATCCAGCAGTCTTGGTGCATATTGGACAGACGAAATGAAGAGTCCTAAAAGGTTTATGGATTTAGGGAGTCAGATTAGGAAATGGACCTCCAAAGTAGTATTCTTGGAGATACAACCAGTGCCATGCTCTAAACCAGTGGGGGATTAGGCTGAAGTGTAAGAATGAAGGCTTTGTTTTCTTAGAACACTGTGCTGGCTTTGCTTTGTAATGATAGGTTGCACCTGAATGCAATAGGGTCTAATGTGCTTGGGGAGAGGATGGCTAGACGATTGTAGGATATTTTAAAGGGGGGCAATAAATACTCGGCTAGACAGTATAGAAAGGGAAGATGTTTCAGTTAGTACCCCGGTGGGTGGATCTGGGGGCTTGGTTAGTACAGATAATAGGGGAAAGATATATACAATGACAGTAGAGAACACGTGGAGCACTTTAAGTTGAAAGTTGAAAGTTAGCAGGGGTAGAACTGCCCTGAAAATGGGTATTCTAATAAACCACTAAACATTGGTGATCACAGCTGTTAATTCAAATAGGAAGGCTTCGCAACTAGGGAGAACTATAATTATGGGGATTTTAATCATCCAGAAACAGATTGGAAAAATGGAACCTGTAGTCCTTCCAAGATTTTTTTGGGTATGACTCAGTTAATGGAAGAGCCGACCAGAAATTAATCATTGCTGGGCTTGGTGATCACAAACAGTGTAGAAATCATTTCCAGTATTCAAATGAGGGGGGGGTGTCGAAACAGTGATCACAACATGGTTTCTTTTGAAATGCACCGTGTTGTTGGGGGGGGGGCCAAAATGTTTAATTTCAACAAGACTTTGCTCTGTTTAGGTCATCACTGAAATGTATTAACTGGGACCAAGTTGTTTCAGGTAAAAGTACAGAAGAAAAATGGACTATCTTTAAAATGCTGTTGGAAGAAGCAAAAAGATACAGTGGCAATAAAAAGTAAATTAACCCTTTGGAATTCTGTGGTTTTCTGCATTAGTTGTTTATAAAATGTGATCTGATCAACATCTAAGTCACAAGTATAGACAAAACAATGTGCTTAAACTAACAACACACAAACAATCTTAAACGCACCCATTAAACATTCACAGTTCTGGTGGAAAAGGTAAGTGAACTCTTGGATTTAATAACTGGTTGAACCTCTTTTGGCAGCAATAACCTCAAACAAATGCTTCCCGTAGCTGCAGAGTAGGAAATTTAGAACATTCTTCCTTAAAGAACTCTTAAGCTCAGCCGTATATTTCTAGAATGTCTGGTGTGAACGGCTCTCTTGAGGTCTAATGGGTTAAAATCTGGGCTCTGACTGGGCCGCTTTATTTTTTTAATCAATTCTGTAGTAGATTTACTTTGATGTTTAGGGTCATTGTCCTTTCTGCATCACCCAACTTCTGCTGAGCTTCAGTTGATGGACAGCCATACTG
>VKOC01031190.1:0-25761 GCA_009364415.1 Spea multiplicata
CCAATCCACACGTATACACCAATCCACACGTATACACCAATCCCCACTGTGACAGAACGACCTGTCATACAGGGCCCCAAGGTAGACAGAGATGGCTCCAGCCTGGCTGCATAACAAACATGGCTCAAGCAGTTACTCCATTGTGTTAACAAATCCCATTAACAGGATTACTGCCAGGACGATATTCAGTAGCCAAAGGGGATTAAAGGTTGGGTCGTCTACATGTACCTGTTTATTAATGTTAATTCAATTATGTGGATATATAAGGCTATGTTTTACAACAATAAAAGGTTCCATTTGTTCTTCACAATCATGGTGGTCGGGACTACTTTTGTGATCTAAGACAAAGATCCATCTATTAGCCTTTTGAGGCCGGAGACTATCCTGGAGGGACAGACGAAGGATTCATAGGGTATCTATAACCCTAACTAAGCAACCCATTACACTGGTGGCAAGCGGTGGAAACCTTCTTCTTACAGTCCCAGAAGGATGGCAGATAACTATCGGGTCCTCAACGTACCAGTCCTGCAGGACCTACTGGCCCGCCGAGGCAGAGAAACTGCCGGAATGAAAAAGAGTGAATTGATCGCAGCCCTGGTAAACCTAGATCAGGAGGACGAAAGACCGATCAGCCCCTTGGACCAGGGTATGATACCCAGCTTCTCGACAGGTCATACGCCTCCCCTTCCCGAGGAACATGATGTGGTCGACCAGAGGGTGAAAAGGAGGCTAGCCAACTATGGGGCTAACCCTCCCTTCGAGGTGGTGGATCGCATCACACAAGCAGCAGAAAGGGAAAGAGCAGAGGAATTGCGGGTCCAACCCAGCGGGAACAGCTGTGGTGACTCTCCAGCAGTTCGGAGCACAAGCACCAAGCACAGACTAAAGGTTACCCATCAGTCCTTTCAGACATTTGATGACCTGAAGGGCGACATCGATGGCTTCCTGCAAGACTTCGAACGTCAGTGCAAGCTCCATGACATTGAGGACCGAGATTGGGTTCCTGTCCTAGCGGGGAAGCTCACGGGGAGAGCCGCTGAGGCGTATCGTGCCATACCCGACGAATGCAGTAAGGACTACTTTGAAGTCAAACAACGACTTTTGGCACGGTATGCTATCACCCCCGAGACTTACCGCCGGAGGTTCCGTGAACAACGCATGGGTCCTAAAGATACGCATGTGGAATGGGCACACCGGATGAGCCGGGCAGTCCACAGCTGGCTGCAGGGATGCGAGGCAGTCACAGCCGAAAAAGTGATCCAGCAATTTTTAATGGAGCAATTTTTTCAACTGGCAGCCGGAGACATCAAGGACTGGGTAAGAGACCATGACCCTACCACTGTGGAAGAGGCGGCTCATTTAGCAGACAAATATGTGGACATCCGCCGCCCTCTGACCCGTACTCACTACCCTTGCCCCGCTACCCAGCCAAACCCTACCATGGCACAACAGCATTCCCCTGCCCCGGGACCCCAGAGACTGTTTTCCACCCCCGTCCCACGTTCTTATGCACGTCCCCCCCGGATCCTTAAGCCTGCCACTGAATGTTTTCAGTGCGGGCAGTCGGGGCACATCAAGCGGAATTGCCCAAACCTATGTCCCCGGCCAGCTCCCTCCGGGCCTCGCTATGCTGGCACCACAACTCCTTTCCTACACCGGCAGGCTCATTGCGTGAGCCATCCCCCTGTGGTTACTGGGGACCTGATGTCTTTTGACCCTGTTGATAACCCTGTCCCAGCTGAGGATTGTACCCCTGTTTGGGGCTATACCCAGGATGTATCCCTCATACAACAGCCTAACATGGATAACAGAGAGCACCACTATCAGCCGGTCCTTGTAAACGGGAGACAGGTCGAGGGTCTGAGGGACACTGGGGCTACCCTCACACTCGTACAACCTGGAGTACTGGAAAACATAGAGCCCCTGGATTACAAAATCAACGTTCGAGTAGCAGGGGGACAAGTCCATGAAACTCCCATGGCACGGGTCCACTTGGACTGGGGTGCAGAAAATGGATACCGGGATGTGGGCATTATGCACGGACTCCCCACCGATGTGCTCCTGGGCAATGACTTGGGACTGCTGGAAAGCCGCTTTGTACCTCGCAATCCACATCTCACAGCCACCTGCTCTGCTGTAACCCGAGCCCAAGCACGCACTGAGGGAACCCCAGTAAGTGCTGACCCTGACCCCCCACCCCTGACTGACTCCCTTCCTTGGCCCAATCCAGACGTGTTCAAGCAGGCTCTCCTGTCTGACTCCACGCTACAACGTTACCGTACTAGGGCTGCCACGGGGGAAATAGGCAAGCACAAGGACCGCATTCTATGGGAAGATGGGCTCCTGTACCGGTCACCCTTAGAAGACACCTCTGATCCCCACACTGTTACACCCCTACAGTTAGTCGTCCCCGCTCCCTACAGAGTTCCCCTCCTCGCCCTAGCTCATGCTGCCCCCTTAGCCGGTCACTTAGGTAGTACCAAGACCCGTCGCCGGCTATCAAAAACATTTTTCTGGCCGAAATTGTCTCAGGATGTTGCACAATATTGCCGCACCTGTGATCTATGCCAACGGGTAGGAAAGCGAGGAGACTCTTCCCGTGTGCCCCTAAATCCCCTACCCCTGATCAGCGAACCCTTTCAGAGGGTGGCGATTGACCTCATAGGACCACTGGCTAAACCAAGCAGGTCTGGTAAGAGGTATATCCTCACAGTGGTCGACTATGCTACCCGATACCCTGAGGCAGTAGCCCTCCCCAACATAACCACTGAAACGGTGGCTGATGCCTTAATAGGAATCTTCACCCGGGTAGGCTTTCCCCGAGAGGTTTTATCCGACCAAGGCACCCAGTTCCTCTCAGATCTGCTACAGCAGGTGTGGACCCTCTGCGGCGTTAAAGCCCTCCACACCACCCCATATCATCCCCAGGGTAATGGACTCTGTGAGCGCTTTAATGGAACACTCAAACAGATGATCCGAGTCTTCATAGCCCAGCACACCGATTGGGAAAGGTTTCTTCCCCATCTCCTCTTTGCCTACCGTGAAGTTCCACAGGAATCAACAGGGTTCTCACCATTTGAGTTACTGTATGGTAGACCCATACGCGGGCCCCTGGACATTCTGCGAGAATTTTGGGAAGGAAAGGGCGATCCCGAGGAGACCCCGGTGGTCACCTATGTGGTAGAACTTAGGGACAAGCTGGCCAGGCTCATGGATCTAGCACAGGGGCACCTCAGAATAGCACAGAAAAGACAGAAAGAGTACTACGATGCCCACTCTACCCCCCGGGAACTACAGCTAGGGCAGAAGGTACTCCTACATCGTCCCACCCGACAAAATAAGCTGCAGACAGCTTGGGAAGGACCATACGAGGTAGTCGCCAAGAAAGGGACCACCACGTACGTGGTAGCAAAAGGGGCACACCTTGAGGTCAAACGCGTGTCCCATATAAATGCCCTCAAGCTATACCACGAAAGACCTGCGGATATAGCGGCCATATGCACCCCCTCTTTTACGGAAGAAGGGAATAAGGCGCTGCCAGACCTACTGGCCGAAACCAAAGCCCCTAGCTCCCTTGATCAGGTCCAAATCGGACCGACCTTACAACCCCAGGAGGTCACCCTATTACAAAAGATGCTCCAAGCCCGTAGCCCCCTATTCTCAGCCCTTCCTGGCATAACACACTTAGCCACCCATCCCGTAGAGACCCCCGGCCAGACACCACTACGTCAACCCGCTTACCGGGTACCTGAAGCAGTTAAGGGACATATTCACAAAGAGCTAGAGGAAATGAAGGTACTGGGAGTCGTAGAACCCTCCTGCAGCCCATGGGCTTCCCCTGTAGTCCTCGTCCCCAAAAAGGATGGTTCCACCCGGTTCTGTGTAGACTACAGACGACTTAATGAAAAGACTGTCACGGATGCTTACCCGATGCCCCGAGTAGATGACCTCCTTGACAAACTGTCCGGGGCCAAATGGGTATCCACCCTCGACCTAAGTCGAGGGTACTGGCAAATTCCTCTGACCGAAGACGCTGCCCCTAAGTCAGCGTTTATCACCCCGTTCGGACTGTACCAGTTTAAGGTCATGCCCTTTGGGATGAAGAACGCCCCTGCTACTTTTCAGAGGCTGGTAGATCAACTCCTCGAGGGGCTGCAGGAGTTTGCATGTGCGTACCTGGACGACATAGCGGTCTTCAGCAGCTCCTGGAAGGAACATCTCCAGCACTTGGAGCAAGTATTAGACCGTATCCAGCAGGCAGGGATGACAATCAGACCGGATAAGTGTCAGCTAGGTATGGGGGAGGTACAGTACCTAGGACACCGAGTGTGGGGGGGGAAACAGCGACCCGACCCTGCCAAGATAGACAGTATAGTCCACTGGCCGGTGCCACAGACCAAAAAGCAAGTCTTGGCGTTCTTAGGAACAGCGGGGTATTACAGAAAGTTCGTACCCCACTACAGCTCCATAGCTAAGCCCCTGACAGACCTCACCAAGAAAGCCCGGCCCAAGACAATACTGTGGTCGCCAGAGTGCAGCCAAGCTTTCAACCAACTTAAGTCTGCACTGGGCAAAGCCCCAGTCTTAGCAGCTCCTGACTTTAACCGTCGCTTTCTGGTTCACACAGATGCCTCCATGTTCGGGCTCGGAGCTGTATTGAGCCAGGTTAACGACAAAGGGGAAGAGCACCCAGTAGCATACCAAAGTCGCAAGCTATTGGACCGGGAGGTAGGGTATGCGGCCATTGAAAAAGAGTGCCTTGCACTCGTGTGGGCCCTCAAACGATTTCAACCCTACCTCTACGGAAGGGAATTCACCGTTCTTACAGACCACAACCCCCTGGTCTGGCTCAACCGGGTGAGCGGAGACAATGGACGTTTGTTACGGTGGAGTCTCTCACTCCAACCCTTCAACTTTACGGTACAATACCGCCCCGGGAGGCAAAACCAGAATGCTGACGGACTATCCCGACAACTGGATGTATAACTTTTACCCTGAATGTTTTGTTATTGTTGAAGTTGTAAGCCACCCCCGAACTTACTCGTGTGAGTAACCCCGGGTCTGGCTCTCCCAAAAGGGGGAAGTGATGTGACAGAACGACCTGTCATACAGGGCCCCAAGGTAGACAGAGATGGCTCCAGCCTGGCTGCATAACAAACATGGCTCAAGCAGTTACTCCATTGTGTTAACAAATCCCATTAACAGGATTACTGCCAGGAGGATATTCAGTAGCCAAAGGGGATTAAAGGTTGGGTCGTCTACATGTACCTGTTTATTAATGTTAATTCAATTATGTGGATATATAAGGCTATGTTTTACAACAATAAAAGGTTCCATTTGTTCTTCACAATCATGGTGGTCGTGACTACTTTTGTGATCTAAGACAAAGATCCATCTATTAGCCTTTTGAGGCCGGAGACTATCCTGGAGGGACAGACGAAGGATTCATAGGGTATCTATAACCCTAACTAAGCAACCCATTACACTGAGCTTCTTTGCTAATGATGCACATGTGTGTGTGTTTGGGTGTCTGTGTGGTAGAGCCTGTCCTGCTGTGTTTGGGTGTCGGTGCGGCAGAGCCTGTCCTGATGTGTATGTTTGGGTGTCGGTGCGGCAGAGCCCATCCTGGTGTGTGTGTTTGGGTGTTGGTGTGGCAGAGCCTGTCATGGTGTGTATTTGGTCATCCGTTTCCTGGCACTTTACTTTCTGTAGGAATAAATTGAACTATGACATTTTTACTTATCCACAGATAAAACGCCTGAATTTGTAGTCACTTCAGAGGACAAAACTTTCTAGTAACAATAAACATTAAGGTGTAAGCGGACATGCCCCAATACACAACCTTAGAGTATATATATTACTATATACTATAGTTTAGACCTCCATTTTAGCCCTGTAAATCGAGACACAGAGAGATCATAGTGTAACCCATAAATGCAGTTATGATGTTAAGGGGGTATAGAATAAACTCACATGAGACAGAGCCGTGAACAGGTCAGGGTGCCCTCTTGGGGTGTAAACAAAAGGATGCCTTCCTTCTGAACCAACTCCAGGCAGTAAAGGATCCACACAGTTATTTTCCTTCTGGATTCTTTTATTTTTTTTTTAAATAAGGAGAACTAGGTATAAAAACCTATATTTCCCCAAATATAAAAGTACAGTATACTTAAAAGCACAACGCATTTCGACTTTGTCTTTTTCAAGTCTTTTTTCACAAGGTGTGTTATAAGTTGCACTTTACTTTGTTATTTATTTATTTTTTATATAGACAAAACCTTCTAGGCCCAGAAATCAGTGAGAGAAAAAGTAACGGCATAGTGTTAATTACTCTATTTCAATCTGCATATTTTATTAAAAAATTAGTAGCGTTAAATTGTGGCTTCAGGGGTATCATAACTTTTTTACTGTGTACTCACAATCCCATCACATAACATTCTACCTCATACATCTGCCGAGCTCTGATGTCATCTTTATCCAGCACACATGGATGGTGGGGAGTGAAGATTCTGTCCATTCACAGGTACTTATTTGGGGCCTTTTAACACTTTTGGTTCCTGGGATTTTGATAATAATCTGGTATTCTGTTGTTTTTAATAACAATTTAATATAGTTTAAAAAAATGATTTACAGCTATTTGGATTGTAAATATAAATAGTGTGGCTCAGACAGGCTTGTCTCTTGTGAGCACAAGAGCTCGACCACGCGATAAAATACATGGGGCTGGTGAGAAACAAACCCCAATATTTTTTCACAAAATATAAAACAAAAAACATACCCAGGCTACCGCGCCCCTCACACCAAATAAATGTGAAAATGAACAAAGTAAGTGTAAATATATATATATACACTGCCAACAGGATGTAGCATCAAAGATTCCAAATGTTAGGCCAGGTATGAACATGAAAATATAAAAATAGAACAAGAATAGTGTAATACGTTTAAACAGACTTTCAAAGTTGAAAAAATTGACCCTTACGTTTAGTAGGGCTTATCTCCTATCTCCCAAATGACCTTCTTTGATGCTTCAAGCATTTATTTTCACACTTATTTGGTGTGGGGGCGCAGTCACCGGTGTATGTGCACCCAGATTCTATTGATATTTTATAGATTTGTGTCTTCACAATAAATTATAAAGTTTATATATTATATATTTTATATATAACACCCCCTTCCCGAATACCCCCACACAGTTGCCTTGCATATTATCACACTCAGATAATAATGTTTGTTAGTCAAGAAGAGTAATTACAGTGAATAATACTAGATCACTACAATATGTGTCTCGCATTTTTCACGAAGAATAGATGAGAAATATAGTCATAAGTCTGTTCGGGTGTGAGGTGGAAACGTGGGGTAATTTCACAGCATTGGCAGAAAAATGCAGCTGATGCAATACAGCTGCCTTGAGGGGTCTTGTGGTGACTTGTAGGTTCTCTAGCTATAGCTTAATTGTGGTCAGGAAGAGAACAGGGAAGAGAGTGGAGATTACACTGCTGAGGAAAGAACTCATTTTTTATTTATTTTAACGGCCTCCAACTTGACAATTATTTGGTATAGCTGTAATATAAAAAATAACTGCATGTATGCTCTGTGGCCAGTATGACTTTGAGTGCTCAAATATTACAAGACCATGCTGTGGGGTATGGCTCAAGTTTTGTGGTGAAATAGTGGGGGTTGATTTATTACCTTAATGAAGTGACATTTGCAGAAATGGTCATAAAAACACAGCAGTGAGCAATTCAATGACCTGAGTAAACAGCAATCACCATATAGTTAATGGTACAAATGCACAGATAATGTTTCATTCAAACCATGCCCTGAAAGCTATTCAATGAGGTGTGCAGTTTGCACTATGTTCCCTTTAACTTTAGTGCTGCAGTGGCCCTCCTAGATTAATTGGGACGTCTTTGAAATCCTCAGGTCATGTGATTTTAAGGAATATATAGTTTGTTGGGAGTTTAGGGGTAAATCTCTCCCACCTCAAAATCATGATGTACACAATCCTGGTTTGAATGAATATTTTATTTAGCTAATATTGGAGACAATCATATATCCTAATGCTGTGTAAAAACATTTTTATAGTTTTTATGACTCTACATTAATAAACAAAAAATACATTTACTTGTGCTATTGCAACTAGATAAACCTTTCTTTACCACCGTTTCTTATCAGCCCCGCTTTGTTGCTATAGTCACTATTAATTCATGCTTCGCACCTACAACTCTGATCTCTCTCTCGCCAAACAGTCCTACTTTTCCACTCTCATATCCTCCCATTCTTCCAACACGCAACGCCTTTTTCCTACCTTCAACTCCACAAACCTCTCTCATTGCCCAAGATTTTGCTACCCACTTCAAATACAAGACTGAGACTTTTAGACAAGACCTCTCTTCTTTACAACCCCCTCTTACACCACTCACCACCACTCTCTCCACTCATCCCATACTGTCATTTTCCCTACAACTGAAGAAGAGATAGCCACTCTTCTTCCTTTCACCCAACAACCTGTCCCCTTGACCCTTTCCCATCACACATCACAAAGTCTCTATGTCCATCACTTGGTCCATCACCTACCCACCTATTGAATCTTTTCTCTATCATCTGGAACTGTACCAACAGCCTTCAAGCATGCGCTAATCACACCCATTCTAAAAAATCCTTCCACAGATCTAACTACCACCTTATCTCTCTGCTTCCTTTTACCTCTAAGTTTCTTGAACGGATTGTGTTCAATCGCCTTACTAATTTCCTCTCCTCTAATTCCCTACTTGACCCCCTACAGTCTGGTTTCAAAACCTTTCACTCTACTAAAATAGCTCTAATAAAAGTCTCCAATGGCTTGCCCTCTGCCAAAGCAAAAGATTACGTCTCGATTCTAATACTATTGGATCTCTCTGCTGCTTTTGATACTGTTGATCACCACCTTCTTCTTGACTCACCTGCTTCAACAGGCATTCGAGATACAGCTCTCTCCTGGATCTCCTCATATCTGTCTAACTGTTCCTTCTCTGTCAACTTCTCTGGCAACACATCATCGCCCCTTCCACTTTCGGTTGGCGTCTCACAAGGCTCTGTCCTTGGCCCTCTGCTATTCTATCTTTATACTTCATCTCTTTGCAAACTAATCAACTCATTCGGCCTCCAGTATTACCTATATGCAGATAATACCCAAATCTACCTGTCTTCTCTTGATCTATCTCCATCTCTTATGTCCCGGATTACCTATTGCTTGTCTGCTATTTCTTCATGGATGTCACAAAGCTACCTGAAACTTAAGTTTCTAAAACTGAACTCATTATCTTCCCTCTTTCCATCTCCACTCGACTACCCGAATTATCTATCACAATTAACAACACAGCTATCTCTCTGCTACCAATGAAAATGTTTCTAATTAATTACAGTTAAACAACATGACATAAAAACTGTTGAATATGTCATGGCTTCCCAGGTGGGAATAAATGACCAGTGTATTGGCAGTCAAAAGGTTAAAGGACCTGCACCAAGAAGTCCTACTAGCTAAAGCCTGTCTCTTCACCGGTGACGCATCTTTTTCCCTCGAGGTTGCATATGCTGCAGCCACTGTTAAAACAGCCTTGGCCACGAAAGTTACAAAAAAATAAAACAGCCTGGTTCTTAAGGGTTTAAAAGAGGGAAATTGTAGTTATAAAATTGAAACTGCAGAAGGCAGCTCTTATAATCTTATTTTTCATCTAATGGTAAAAATGGTGAATGCAGTCCTGTAAGGGATCTCACAAATTGCCTGGTAAATCATTTCCAGATATTTTTCTCAGTCATCTCACAAGAATTCTACAGATCCTTTTAATGTCCTAATGCCGCTATCAGCTTTTTACACTCATAGCTGTAGATATATTTTCATTGGTAAATCAGCAAAGGCCCCTGGACTAATTAGTGCGGTAGTAAAACTGTCTGACTATGCCACATCAGTCTTGGGGCACTTAGTTCCTGGGCAACTGTAATTTTGTATATCTGTAGTGGTTTAACAGAACAGCCCAATTTTATCCAAAAGTTAACTTTACTAAACAATATATATAAATATTAACTTGTTCATGTGTGTTTCTTGGGACAGGCGCCGACATTGACGGTACCTTAGTCATGCAAAATAGAGGGAAGGACAATGATTAATGGAAGCGGATGGTTAATGGTTAATGGAAGCGGTAATCCCTAGGTTTGCCTTCAGGAGTTGATGCCAGAGGAGGCCCCTGCAAGCGACCAATAAGCTCACTCGCACAGCCTTTTTAACTCCTGACGGCGAACCTACGGATTTCCACTCCTGTTAACCACTGCGATGCTGCGTAGATAACGGGAGCAGAAATCCGTAGGTTCATCGTCAGGAGTTAAACTTGGAGCAGGTAGACAGGCCAAGTTCCCCTCAGGACTTAAAGGCCCGTACAAGCGACTCTACAGGGGTACTTCATTGGTTGATGGCCCCTGCAGGCGACCAATAGAGTTGCTTGTACGGACATTTAAAATCCTGACGCCAAAGCTGCTGCTTAATCTGTAGCACATTAAGAATGTACACAAATATTCTCCTGAACCAACACAGGAACATGCGAATATTCGCAGAATATGAAGATTTTTTAGCCCCACTAAGACGAACGCGAAGAGTTGGCCAGCGCCCAAGTCTAATAAACTTGCATGTATGTATGTATTATAGTACCTAAAAATGTAAAAATCCTTAGGTAGGGACTGAAACATCCAGTTTTTGGAACTTTTGTCTTTTTGAATAAATGCTAAAATGGTCCGGGTAGTGCAATATATTCCCTGGAAAGACTCAGAGAAAATTGATCTGTGGGATTGTTTTGTTGAGGTACTATTTTTCATGACTATAACATGTATTTATGAAATCTGTATAATACAAAGAGCCAGCTTGATTAATCAACAAAATTGAAGCACAGAAAGGGATTAGGAGACAGTCACAGGCCCTGGTCAGAGTTGACACCAGACCCTCTTGGTATGCTGAACGGGACATATCAAGACACTTTGGACAATGCTACGCTTCCAACTTTGTGGGAACAGTTTGGGGAAGGCCTTTTTCTATTCCAGCATGACTGTGGTTGGATGAGTGTGGCGTGGAAGAACTCGACTGGCCTGTACAGAGCCCTGACTTCAACCCCATCAAACACCCTTGAGATGAACTGGAACAGAGATTGTGAGCCAGGCATTCCAACATTAGTGACTAACCCCACAAATACTCTAGAGGATGAGTGGGCAAAAATTCCCACAGAAGCACTTCAAAATCTTGTGGAAAGCCTTCCCAGACTAGAAGATGTTATAGAAGCAAAGGGGGGACTACATATTAATGTCTATGTATTTAGAGTGAGATGTCATCAAAGACCCTGTTGGTATAATGGTCAGCGGTCCCAATACTTTTGTCCTTATAGCGTATATAAAGAATTGTGTTAATGGGTTGAGGGCATTAGGAAGGAAGGATGTGTGCTTCTAGGAATAGGTTAATTTTTATAGAATTTGAAATTTAGAATAAGAGGGAGAAAGTCTGATGGAATGTGGTAGGGAAATGTAGAGAAGAGGTGCAGAACATGGAAACCCTGAATATGGGAGTTTTAAGATCTGATAACCGTATAATATAGAGACGTAAGTCATTGGAAGTACAAAGAGGGCGGATGGGAGTCTATTTGAATATAAGAACAGAGCTATATGGGGGTACAGAGTTGCTAAGAGCACTGTAAATCAGTGTTAGGAGTTTGAATGTAATTATGAAGTATATAGGAAGCCAATGGAGTGATTGGCACAGTGGTGCAGCGGATGAACAGTAGGAAAGGAAAATAGCCTGGCAGGGGTGTTTAAGATAATATAAAAGGAAAAAAGGGGGACACCTCCACAAATGGGTGAATAGGTAAAAAAGATATAAATACCCTACAGGTCTTGCTGCTGCCCGAAAATAACACTCCTCCCAAGTGTTTACAGGAACAATATATCAAACAACGGGGCGCATAGACATGTGGGAAAAAAGTAAAACAATATAGTGTAATAAGTTCTCAACATAAAAAATAAATAGTTTTTAAATTCTCCTGAGGAAGTCGACAGTATAGTCGGCGAAACGCGTTGAGAGACTTTAACACTTATTATTGATCCCCGGATTTCCTATATACGGACTCATTGGTTATTCTACACCACCGTGAAGGACATCCTATCATTGCTTTTACGCATAACACCTTGGTTATGCATATCCGCTTGTGAGTTTTTTTACTTTTATTTATTAATAAATATATCAACTTTTATTGCACTATTTTTGGTTTCTGTTTCCTACCACAAAATTTTCAAGGCTATACAGATTCCATATTATCGAGGGGTGTTTAAGATAGAAAGATAGTGGTGAAAGGCGGAAGAGGGGAACACCAGTTAGGAGGGAGTTGCAGTAATGCAGGCATGATAGCACAAGGGAGATTAGTATTTTGGTTGTTTCTTTGTAAGGAAAGGACGGATTTGGCAGATGTTGCTAGGGTGAAGGCGGCAGGATTAGGTAAGTGACAGACCAATATTTTAGTATAGTATGCTTGAATTACAAAAGTCTCGGAGGTAAAATCCATTGAGCAAATTATCAAAGTGATCAACATGATCCCTGGAAAGCAATACATTTGAATTCATTATGTGTAACCAGTTAAGTAAAGAAGTTGTTCTAATTGTTAACTGGGAATTATGCATGCATTTTAAAAACATAGGGAGTTTTTATATTTTTAATATTTGTTAACTGTTCAAACATTTTCTTAGTTGTTTGCAGTGTAGATCCTTCAAGACAAAAAAATGCCAGAACTTTGCGTGAGGCAACAGCTATTTTCATGTATTGAATCACTATGTTTTCCCCTTCCATAGCCATGTGCACAGTTGATAAGGGTTCTTCTGAGACTCAGTTCCATTATTCATCCTGACACCTCGTTGTTGCTAGATAATATCAAGGATAGCATAGAACTTTGCTTACGGCAGCGCTCACTTGGGAGTTAGCCTCTGCCACAGGTTGTGTCGTGATAAACCTTCTTGGCAGAAAATCCATGCACATACAGTAAAATTCTGAAATGCTTCAAAGCACGTTAACCTTGTCCCTTCTGACTAACATTTTGAAACTTTAACTGCATAGTCGCTATTGCATAAATTACCAAAGGAAATGGAAGATCTTGGTTGCTAGCTAACTATGTTGACTTTTAACACATTGAATGCCAAATGAGGATACACAAAATAGAAGCCTATTTCTACAATTTAGCTTGGGTGTTGGCTTTTTTGATTTCTAGCTTTTTTTACAAATTAGGTTTTCCAAAAAGCTTAATCTGTATATGGTATGTTAAATGTGATTTAGTTCTAGATCCAGTTTGACCCTTTAATTAGCATTATGGCAGGCAAAGTGACGTAGTTACTAGAACTCATATGGCCAATTACTGGATAAAGAATCCATTAAGGTTTATTAAAATACACATATCTCCATGATATCTCTTCTTATATGCTAAAAAGCTCATGTTGCCTACAAGGGTTAATAAGATATGACATTTAAGGTCTCACCATGGGAGTAGAAGAGTGAATCTAATCATATGAAGAAAGCAAGGCATATTTTATTGTACAATTTGCATACAAATGACAGGAATATTCATTTATACAAAATACTGTTACCAATTCCCCATGTTGTTTTGCATATCCCTCAGATTTTACACCTATAGAGAAATCTGTGTATAATATGTGTAAAAATAATGACTCTCATGAAAGATACATATCAATAATTGACCTGCACATTTGCATCAATTGCATATTTATACATACACATGCAAAAAAATATTAGTATCATTTGTAGACAATAAAGTTATCAGCAATCATTAAGAATTTTTCCCATTTTTCAGTCCTCAAGAGGTGCATATATTACATCATATTAAGTTACATGAAAAAGCCTTAAGATATTCACATCCTGAATGTGTTTTTATGATATTTTAGTAAAACAATCCATTTTTATGCATGGTAAAACAATGGTTCAGAATCATCGAATGTCTTTTTAGAGCCAGGAACCATTTCTGGGATGATGAGGGATAATACAACAATTGGGTTGGCACCTTTGGATATAAAAATAGACACCAGGAGCAGTGAGATCACTCAAGAAATATGCTAAACATTTACAAAATATATTACCACCTATTCTTACCAATATGGGTATAATTTACATAATATTGAAAATTTTATTTCAGTATACAAATTGTATGTTATCCCTAATTTCACTGGAAAACTTTAGATTAAAGATAACACCAAATGGCATATGGTAAAAATGCACACAATGATCAAATGTACAGCCTGAGCTTTCTTTATGCTCTGCGCATACTATATGACCAAAAGTATGTGGGTATCTGACAGTGAGCTTGTGGGAGATCTCATTCCAAAACCCTGGGCATTAATATGGCCCTTTTGTGCCTGTAACAGCCTTCCCTCTTCTAGGAAGGCTTTCCACAATATTTTGGTGTGTCTGTGACAACCTGTCAACCTGTGCCCATTTAACCCAAAGAGAATTTTCAAGGTCAGGCACTCGCAAATGTTGAACAAGAAGGCGTTCCTATTCATCCCAAAGGTGTTCATTGGTCTTAAGGTCAGGGCTCTGTGCAGGCCACTCAAATTCCTCCACATAAAACTTCTCAAACCATGTCTTTAGGGGCGCAATTATACTGGAACAGGAAAGAGCCTTCCCCAAACTGGTGCCACAACTGGAAGCATACAATTGTCCAAAATGTCTTTGTATGTGGTAGCATTAACATAACTCTTTATTGGAAAAGGCAGCTAGCTCAAACCCTGAAAATAGCATCAAGTCCATTATCCCTCCCACACTAAACTGTATAGTAGTCACTATGCATTCTAGTAGGTACCATTCTCCTGGCATCTGCTAAACCCAGTTTTGTCCATCCAGATAGTGAAGCATAGTTCAGAAATGTTTCCACTTTACACCACTCCAGCTGGCACTTGGCATTGTGCATAGAGATCTTAAGCTCATGTGCCGCTGCTTGGCAATGAAAACCCATTTCATAAACTGCTCCTGATGAACAATGTTTGTGCTTATGTTGCTTTCAGAGGCAGTATGTTACTCTATGACAGTGCCACATTTAAAGTCACTGAACTCCTCAGTATGACTCATTTTATTGCCAATGTTTGTCTATGGAAAGTGCATGTAGCCTTGATTAAATACACCTGTTACAATGGGTGTAACTGAAACACATAAACTCAATAACTAAGAGGGGTGTCCACATACCTACTATACCTTCTGTGTGTCCCAGCTTTTGCAAGATAGTCTTGATTTTCAGCACATCAAAGTGTGATCTCCACTGACAGACCCAGGGAATGGTAAAATCCATTGATTTTACAGATTTGGTTATGTAGCCACTTAGCGACATTCTGCAACTACAAGTACTACAAGGCCGCCTTTAGGGAATGTTGATCTCTTGGGCCTGCCCAACATGGATGTTCTGATTTGGACACCTGAAATACTGGGGTTATGGTACTAAAGTGTTTGCTCAATTATAAGATGACCCCCTAAAATTTGAATAATTTAGAAAAAAAGAAAAAGCCTGAATATAAGACTACTCTACAAGAAAAAAGTTTTATTAGTAAATATTAATTCACATGCAAACTATTTTTTAATATTTAATAAAAACTATGATTGAGAAAAAATGCATTTTTTGCCACTCTGCCTCCCTGATTTGCCTTATGCTCCCCTATTTACCATTCTGCCACTCATATATACCTTATTCCCCCCTATTTGCCAATCTGCCCCCTGATATGCCTTATACTCCTCTATATGCCCCAGACTTACAAATGCATCATTAGACTTGTCCCCCATGCTCCAGACTCCCTGGTGTCAAGTGGGGGTAGCCGGTGGACGTCTGCGTGATGCGCACAGACAACCTCCGCTCCTACCCGGGACTTCCTCCAGGGCTTCTATGATGGAGCACCGGAAGGTCATGTCACGCCGGCACTCCGTTAAAGAAGCCCTGGCAGAAGTCCTGGCAGCAGCGGAGGTTGTCTGCGTGCATCGTGCAGACGTCCACCGGCTGCCAGACAGGAGGATCCAGGTCACATGCAGCGCTGCGGGGGATCTGGATCTTAGTCTCGTCGTTAGACCTCTATTTGAGGTCTGATTATAAGACCACCTTGAATATAAGGTGAGGGGTATTTTTCAGAACAAATACGGCAAATAATGGAAATATTGTGGTGTGGGTGGTACAGCGACAAAGAGGGCAGGCTAACGACAATGTAAAATCTTAAGAATTTATACACATAAAAGAAAATCATATAAATGTATGGGTAATCATAAAAAATCTATATTGTTGTTCATGCAGTGATTAATATTGAAGAAAATTAATGATGTGCATCTAACATGCTTTGCCATTGTGGCTTCTTCAGATGCGACTAATCCTGTTAAGCTGTAATATAGTGGAACAGATTGATATGTGGCACAGGGTGCCGCTTCTAATTGTAGTCATGTGGCTATAGCAGACAGGTATATAACACCTTCGGATACCGCAGAAATAATTACTTGGTTCTGTATTGGATATCAGGTGTGCGGTTTGAACAAGCAGCATGAGTCATGGTATGCGTGGCAATACTGGATGCAGTGCAAAGTCTCTAAATGTGGGACTTTTCCCTTTTATTTAGGACAGGTGACTACTTTATGTAAGTCATTGTTCATAGAAAGGTGTTAACCCACCTTAACTTTCAATGGAAAAGGAGAAAGTCGATTTCTTACCTGCAGGTAATATACCATTTAACAATAGTTATTTCAACAAATGCATACCTGTATGGCATTAATAGGTGGTTAAATTAATATTTTGACAGTCTGTCATATATTTTAATATTCTTCTCTTCTTTCACCATGTGCCAGAATATCAGCACAAAATTCATTCTTTTCAATAAAGAACAAGTCTTCTTTCTTTGTAATGAAACATAGTCGCCGCATTTAAGTGTAGTTTTTTTTATCATCATAGATAATTGCTTCACACCTGGATAATTAAGAATTACTTATTTTTAATATAAATTGTGTTCTTAACCATTTCAGTTGTCATTTCTTTCTCCCAACTCTGTAGGTATAATGTGTTTTGTATTCTTAACGCTTGTCTTGTTTCCATGACTACCAGAATCGACTTTATGATACTTTCCAGTGTGATACAATACTTAGGAGCATTGAGCAATATTGAACATTCTAGGATTTATATTACGATGTACACCACAGAAGGAAAAGCTAAGATTGTTTTGTCATTTTATTATATTTATAGGATTGTCCCTTCTCAGACTCTTGTTAAACGAGCAAGCACATATTCATATTTACATATGTCTAAATTGTGTATATTACATTCAGTAATTATTTTAAGCCATTTTAGATTCATGGCAAACTATAACTACAGTGAAGGTGATGATTGACTGGGGTACTAAAACTCAAAAGGTCGCTGTCTGGCAAGTGGGATAAAATAATAGCATCTGATATTGTTGTTAATGTAAAAAGTCAAAAAATGTATTGTAGATGTAGATGTCATTCTTGCAGAGAGATGTCAAATATACATTCATAAAAAGAGAAGATTGAATGGATTTCTGCAAAATGATTTTTTTTAATGTAGACATTAAATTATATATTTTTTAACCTTTTGCTTTTAGGTGAGAAAACAAATCACATTTACATTGTTGCCTCATCCTAAGATATCTGTGATAATAATGACGGAGGAACTGCACAGTTATAAGCAATCACTAGCACTGGGGACCCATTTGAAGTCTGCAAGAGATATTTGAATATAATAAGGAAAATGAATAAAACTGTACTGGCCCAACAGAAGCTGGAAATTGTTCAAAAAGTTGATACTTTTTATTGGTGTAACACAGAAAAAGTAAAGCCCAGTATGCTCCAGAGGTCTCTTCTTTAGGTCTATCTTTTTTCTATGTCTGCCCAATAAAAATATTTATGCACTATTGGTATTTATTATATACTATAGTCGAATCTCTAATTGTCTTTTATCATCTGATTTTTCTTCAAAATGTTTACCTAAAGTCTCCATTCTACCCTTACTCGGTGCCGTTGGCTTGATGGCCCATGTTATCATGTCAGGTGAATCGCAGCAGTTGCATGCCTGGGAACTTCACTGGGCTACCTGGTCAATGATCTCATTTTCAGGGCAAGAGAAGCACTGTTTAGCTATGCCCACCCCCTATCCACTTCCCTCCTACTCTATCTGGGGCTAGCCACACAATAGGTGTGCTAAGCCGAATGCATGGTACCCAGGTGTTGTGGTAGCCTAAACGATCATTACGGGTAAAGTAAAGCCTGTGATGTGAGCCTGTGGAAGCAGCCCAGCAGCTCACACAGACAATATGAGCTGCATGAAAAAATGGCTCCAAACTGGTTAAGATGAAAGGGAGCTGCACTAAACATAGGAGGTTTCGGAGAAGTAGTGGAACAGAGAGTGCGTGTATGTTTGCATAAGTGTATGGTATTTGAGTATATGTTAGTGTATGCTGTTATTGTACATTAGTGTATGCTGTTAGAGTGTTACGATATGACATTAATGTATGGTGTTAGCGTATATGTGTGTCTGAGCATATGGTTTTGTGAGCATGAGTCTGTATGTCAGCAAATGATATGAGTATCTGAGGTGAGCCAAGGGTTAGTGGCCCCTGCAAAGGGGAGGAGAAGAGGACAATGAGCAGAGGAAAATAAGAAAAAAGTATGTATCTCTAGTCACACAGTAATAAATGCTGTTTTGACCATCTTTCTGTTTCTCATTCTGTAGCATTGAAATCATTTTCCTATACAGCGTATGACAATTCAGAGATTGTATATCAATCCATGCTGATTATATAACCTTAGTAATGTCCCTCTACTCCCATCCCTTGCCTTGGAACTCTTGGCCAAGAGTCTTAGAGCTAGCCTGCAAATCACAGTGCTCTTTATCAATGATATTTTGGTTGCCTTAACAAAGCCGGAAGAATCCAGAATTCATTACTACACTAAAGGAATATTGTAGGGTCTCATACCATAAGGTCAACTAAGCTAAGATGCAGGCCCTACCAGTGAGAATGTGGGGAAATCACTAGCATCTCCGAGGAGAAATCATCCCTTCGATTGGAGGCAGGGCAACATTGTTTACTTGGGAGTTAAGCTCACTAACAACCCAAATCTTTTTTACAAGATGACTTACGTAGCATATGGCCATTAATGAAGTTAGAAATAAGTTTGTGGTCCAAGCAATTTGTCTCCTGGATAGGTCATATAAGCAGCTAAGTAATTGCCAACCTGTTATATATTTTCAGGACCCTACCAGTGAAGATCCCCTGCATGTTCCTTTGAGATGCCTAGGCTTGCATTAAAATGTAATTCATTAATCTTCTGAAAATTAAAGGTCGATTGAGTATGCCGGTATGCCAGCTCTTTTACAAAGCTGCAGTAATATCTCAAACAATAATGCTATACTTCGCTTTGGAAACAGCATCCTGGGTCGACATTGAAGACTCACTGGCTATCACACAGAGTATGTACATTATGTGCCTCCCAAAACCACCTCTACAAGCCAAATCTAAATGTACCAAACTCTCACTAAAAATTTGGAAGCAGCTCTCCACAAAAATAAAAGACCTCCAGCAGCCTGCCATGCCTCTACGGACATTAGACCTCATCATACTCAACTATAATCTGCAGGGATGGTCATAGGTGGGAATTTAGAAATTGGGGGATCTAATCCAAAATCATACATTATTATTATTTTCAAAACTACATTAGTATTAGTATTTTCAAAACTACAATCAACATTCAAAATCCCTCCCCAAAATTTCTCTAAATATCTTTAAATATGACATCTGCTGCAGTCCAGACCCAACCATGTGGGAACTCCACAACCAATAAAGACTATCTAACTTTGCACCAAATTTGACACCAAATATCAAGAAAATGCTTTCACGATGATACTTCTGCAAGGTATCAAAAAAGTATTATGCTAGCTTGGAAAGCTGATTTAGGCAAGCAATTAACCACGGCTCAAACCCTGCTTCTTGGTCACACTGCTCAAGCCACACCAAACTGATAAGGAAAAGATATTATATAGATGGTCTTGGTACTTAGTCACCTAGCCATTTTCCCTTGCTCTTCAGATTTATACTTGAGGAATTGTATGCACGTGGGTCTTATTGCATATTTAGTGTTCATGCCCACACTATTTCCATACTGGAATAGTGTTTTCTTACTTAAAAAAATCTAACTATTTTTAAATATTGGACTTTCTACAACTTCCTGAAAAGGCCCTAATACATAGGTAAGTCATATCATAATAGCAGTAAAAACAATTATAGCCAAAAATCAGCTATCCTACAATCAATTACACAGTTACAAAATGTGATAGATTTCATGTTAGTAATGGAAATACTATATTATAGCTCCACATGATCTATGCTGACCTTTGAAAGGCTGTGGTACCTATAGACAAAGCTGAATCCACCTGTTCTTCCCAATTCCAGGCATATCAAGGTATCTGGACACCTATGCCTCTGCAATGTTGTATATATTCCATGTCTTTATCTGATGTTGTTAAACAATTGATTGATTTTATGCTTTATAGAGAGATCCAACTCAACGGCCAGTTGGATCTCTATTGGCACTATTGTAAGGTATAGTAATGTAATGTATAGTAATGATTCTTATTTAACTTATCTCAGGGAAGGTAAAAATATCATTATTATATTATATATATATATAACTATATATACTAATTTGTGTACATATTAAAACCATGTTTATGTTTTGGATTTACATAGTTGTGTACCAAGCATTGTTTAAGCACAATAGATTGTAATACTTGATCTGTTCTGTGAGTTAATGTGATTGTTTTTTTATATTTTCCAGTACAGCTGTTCTTTTTGTTATTCATTTTTTTGGAGTCTTAACAGGCTGATGAAATGTGGCAATTACATTAAGCTAACTAAACTAGATAATATAAAAATAAAAACAAGTGTTTTATATTTGTAGTAAATGCAGCTGTTGTATTTTGATAATACATCTGCCCCTGAAAAGTATTTTTTATTTCTAAAATTAGCCTGAGGCTTGATCTTACAACAACAAAAAAATGCAAAACTGGGCATACAACAAGATGGCCATTAAGCGGAATGCGAAGGCTGGATAATTAGGTAGGCATTCTAGCATTACAGATTAGTCCAGCATCTGATGCTACACGTTTGATAAACATTTCTGGCACCCATCTGTATAGCCTCTGTGGGGAAAAATGCTCTTAAATAAGTTCTTAGGGCTATAGATGTATCTAGTCCTTGGATCAGTATCTTCCAGACAATGCCAAGTGGTTCACAATTAAAATTATCCACAAATCTTTACTGTATCAATTTTGTCTTATACAGTGTTGTGTCCATTCCCTCTATTAAATAATTGTTACCATGACATAATGGGAACAATATTTTCTTTTTTGCACAGTATAAGAGTTGAGTTACATATGACTTGTATCAATAAAAGAAAAATTTAACTTCCTGTTCAGGACTACAATGAGGACATTGTTCTTCATTTTCCCATGATTTTTCCCATTAACTTGGGGTACTATAGTATTTAAACTTATGTCAAATGTAATAAATCTGTTAGCTTTATTCATTAAAGAAAAAAAGTGAACAGGAGAGTTGTGGTCTTAGCTGCATTATGAAAGGCAAATGGTAGAAAGTTTCCTCTGAAAATAGGCTGGGCTGGTCCTGTGTATGCATATTTCAATTAAGTTATTTTTAAGGACTTTTGATGAGTTAACTATACATTCCAGATACCTTGACCAATAAATGACCAATAGTATGTGGGCATCCCTCCTAATTATTCAATTTAGATGTTTCAGCCACACCCGTTGATAAAAAGTGTATAAAATCAAGCACATAGGCAGCCATCTCAAAAAACAAGCACTGGCAGAAGGATACTGAAGAGCTCAATGATTTTAAACATGGTACAGTATTAGGATGCCACATTTGTGCTATTATTGTGAAGTTGAAGCGTCTAGGAAAAACAACAACACAAAGTGGTAGACGATGGATACTCACAGAGTGAAACCGCTCCGGTGCTGATGCCTGGAGCAGGTAGAAATCATCTCTTATCTGTAGCATCACTCACTACAGAGTTCCAAACTACCTCTGGAAGCAACATCAGTGCAATCACTGTGTGTCAAAATCTTAATGCAATGGATTTCCACGGCCAAGGAGCTGCACACAAACCGAAAGATTGCTATGTGCAATGCCTAACGTCGGTTAGAGTGATGTAAAGCACATTGTCACTAGAGTCTACAGCAGCGTAAACATATTCTCTGGAGTGATGAATCACGCTTTAGTATCTGGATGTCAAATCTGGGTTTGTTGGGTGCCAGGAGAACACCCACCTGAATGCATATTGACTACAATAAATTTTGGTGGAAGAGGGATAATGGTCTGGGGCTGTTTTCAGTCAGTCCTTTCAAATCTTTAGCAAATAACCCAGAGGTAGAAATGAAAGATGGTCAAGGTTTTTAGTGAAAAGGACTCACTCTTCAATCTTAGAAACTCTGGAAAGAACTCTTAATATTTATTCATCTTTATAATTATTAGAACATTTGTGCTTAAATGAATAGGTACACATGTGCTGACAATTACAGTACTTTCAATAACTAGAATGGGTTAAGATAACTTCAAAATCCAACTTATGAAACCTTAGGTTAGAGATCTAAAGTTTCTTTTAGCTTTTCATTTTTAATGAATTGCATGCTGTGTAAATTAAACTACCAAGCAATTTAATAGAGACTGATCTGTGGCATTTGCCCAAAGAAAAACCTTCATAACTGTTATCTCAGCTAAATGCGAAGAGCATGAAGGGTATGCTCTGAGCAACATGTCACAATTCTTCAATAGGAATTAAAATTACTCACTGCTAGATTTGCCTTTATTTTTTAATTTAGAATACAAAGCATTTATATAATTATAGATAATTGACACTACAATGAAATGCAGCTCTTCGCAATGGTATAGATACAGTATGTTGCTCATATCATTTCATAGAGGGAGGTAAAGGGCAAATATGGGAAACTAAAAAATCACTCCAGGCGTGTGCGTGACTTGGTTCTGGTGGTAAAAGTGTTAAAATTCACTATCTGTCTGCCCTAGACCGGAAATAGTGATAAAAATACAAATATCCACCCTTAATACCACCCGCAATTAACTATAATGATATAACTAATATATCATAACGCTGCCACCACCAAGACAATTTATAAATGGGGTGCCTTAGACTAAAATCCCACACAATATGCTTTAACACAACAACTATGTGATTTCAAATTACCAACAAATTGGTTTAATCAGGTAACGTGAATCTTTACCAGAAAAATGGCAGAACTTAATAAAGGAATATTTATTATAAACAAAAAATAGTCACAGTACATTGAAAAAAACAGACTATTTACACCAAACAGATAAAAATAAAAAGGCGAATTTTACAAAAAAACAATCTACTCACTTCAAGGGTAAACTAACAGTTTTTCTGTCCGTAGGGCTCTGGCAAGAAAAGATGGCGACCTACTCGAAATTAGATCTTGGCCCCTAGTAAGCACACTGACCAATTTCCAATGATCAAATTTATACTTTTTTTCTGTTCATCTCGAGTTTACAAGCCGGCCCAGAGGTGGTATAAGCGGAGGGAAGGTGTACCTATAGGAACTATAAGTGACCTCCCCTTTGTGTTGTGACCATCTCAGTCAAAATGGATCATTTTGATTTTGTTTCTCCCTCCTGTGCTCGCCACAAACTTCTTGCATCTATTAAATTCTTGCAAATTCTTGTAAACTTCACAATTTCTTCCAAACAGCTTAAGTTGCATGTAAGGACCCGGGCCCATGGTCAGACCATGACCCAGAGTGCAGAAAGATGGTGTTCAGGAGTTATTGCGCAGTAGCGGAGTAGGACATAGCCTGGTGCACTCTATAGGGTGTTGAGCATCTAGGGTTGTGCAGCCATGTACCAGCGTCCTGACATATCAGCGGATGTTGTCCAGTTCAAAACAAAGTAATAACCTGCAGGCACCCTGGAGCAGGTTTGAGACAAAGCTCTACAGAGGAATGTGCAGGAGGCTGCAGCCTGGGAGTAGGAAAGCTAAGCAGAGTACAGAAGAAACATAGAAAGCAAGAGGGACAGAGCAAGGAGCAGGGAGACCAAGCAAGAAACATAACAAGACAAGGCATACATGGTACAGGACATAACAAAGGACAGGGAACAAGGCAAGGAACACAGGGGATGGCGTGAGGATCCGAAATCCTCTGATGCTTTATCTGTAAGCAAGGATAGGATATCTTATGCTGGGACATGGGTAGAGGAGAGAGGAACCAAAATCCTCAGATGATACCGGGAAGAGAGGGCAAAGGCACATAAAAGACTGACACACATAAGCACAGGACTAGCCTAGGACTATGTGATAACAATTGGAGATTCCGTCACATCATATGGCCATAGTATGCTTAGCCCACGACTACGCCAAAGTACTCCAATAATCAGTGGGTCCAAACTCTAAACCCTGCCTACAGGGTTACTAAAAAAAAAGCATGAAATCTAAACACATATCAGAGAGACATACCTTTAGACTGCTGACTGAGACAAACAGAACACATGGTTGGGGCACACCTTATAAAGGAAACAGAGCTAAAGCAAAGAGCAAGACTGGAATCAAGGAATCAAAAAAATGAAAAGGAACAGTTTTAATATTGTAATTGCCTTCTGTGGTACATGAGTAATTGTCTGGCTCTGGTGATTCCAGTGAATGGTATACAACCAAATAGTATTCTGATTTTACATATGCAATAGTTTTAAATTTATCTTAGCTTAGAGGGTGAAAAGGACAATGGATTATACTGCACAGACCAGCTTTTACATTTAATATATGTGTTTTTCTTATAACAAATCTATATAACAAAAAAGTAAAACAGTGGGGAATGAAAAAAAGCAAATTTATCCATTCAGAGATTGTAAAACACAATGTAGATTGGCTGAAAAAGAACACTTTATCTTTGTACAATAATATAATATCTCATCTCATCTAATTTAATAACATTTAATTATAATAAAGAGATTGCCATACATTTTCATTCTGGTTGTTTTGTTGTTGCTGTATTGGTTTAGTTATTTCTAATTAGGTTTATGTTTTACTTTTTTACCATTGTTTCCATAGTCAGGCTAATTATGAGAATGGTTTCCTTTAATAGCTTTTATTTTGAAACAATATATGTATATATTTTTAAAGGAATTGTATAAGTTTAAAAGGTAAGACATTGTCTGGTGGTACATGGGTTGAGATTTTTTTAAAAATAAGTGGCAGTGACAAAGCTATTTTATGTGCATCTGCCACATTGCCCCTAAATACAGTATTCAAGCACAATTAGTTTACCTACATACTTTATGTACTGGATGACCAAGGATGGCTTAAATCACCAACTGAGAAAAATGGACAAGAGGTTTGATTAAGCAAGATTCAACAATGTGCAAAATTAACTGTGATGGACATATTAAAATGTAAAGACTTAAAACTAAGACTTTCAGGGCTGTAGAACACTGTAAGGCATTCATGGCCAGCAAAAATTCTCAGCTCAAAGGGACAACAGGGCAGAAAAGAGAGACTATCTATTCAAACATGAACACTTGGGAGGTAACATGGGTTGTTTTTTTTCTGTTGAATGCTGGCTGTTCCAACTAAGATAACATTATACACATTGTAACAGAATTCTTATGAATAGAAATGTG
>VKOC01031191.1:0-19600 GCA_009364415.1 Spea multiplicata
AAACTTACCAGTGCTTCTGAGTCCCGGGTGTGTAGCAGGGGCAGCGTGTAGACGTCTACGCGATTCGTGTAGACAACTTCCGCTGCAGCCGGGAGGAGGTTAGCAGCAAGGGTTCTCGGCATCCATCACGCAGACCTTCCCTGGCTGTCAGAGATCAGAGTTCTGCGCACCAGGGAGTCAGAAGCACCGGTAAGTTTGAGGGGGGTGCTAAATGGGGGGCACAAGACAGCAGGATCCAGGTCCCCTGCAGCTCTACGGGGGATCTGGATCTTAGTCTCATAGTCAGATCTATTTGAGGTCTGATTATAAGATGAGGGATATTTTTCAGAGAATTTGCGCTGAAAAAACCTTGTCTTCTAATAATCGAGCAAATACGGTAATAGTGTAAAATATATTACACAATTAGCTCCATACATAGTTAACCTTGATTGATTATTATCTAAAGAGAACTAAACAGTTTTCTTATGCCTTCCTTTTAAAAGAACAGCAGGCATTGTTAATAAAGTATGGCTTATACTGAGATTTTGCGAGAGAAATCTCATAAACTCTGGGAGCATTGCATGTGCTTTCTTTTTTTAACCTCATAACATCTTTTCCTATGGTTTTATAGTCTCTCACTCCCATAATCACAAACAATGTTGAAGACAGCAGCACGACAAAGTTTCCTTTTCAGGATCTTACACTGTTGCATCATAATGTATCTGGATCTCTTCAGCAGGCATCTACTTATATACCGTAAATGTTTTGGTTTTTTTGTTTGATCAATAAACTTTTTCTTACATATGTCCCGTGTCTTTTTGTTCTTTTTTTCTAGGAACAACCTAGTCCCCAAAATGTTATATTTTTTATTGAGGCACAGTAAAGCAATTTTTGCATGGGCTCCAGTGCAGTCTATAACATGCAAACTTAAAAAATAATTTAGTTATTGAGGTAACAAAATAGACCTTTGTCTCACCCTTACTCTGATTGCATATACCGACCCCAGGAAGCATCAGGTTGTACACCTCTTAGACATGCTCAGTAGCAATTGAATTGAAGTCATTACAGCAACAGACAATTGCACGTAGGCTACCACCCAAGTGACCCCCCAGCTCCTTGCCCCAGCCGTAACACACATTTCTGGACTATTCTTTTGGGTGGGATCAGACTGATATGTAGATGGAGATTTTTTTCTCTGTAATGGTACAAGAGAACTAAAATTTGAGATGCTCCCAAGTGAGGACACAACGTAGGTCAGGCTGTCTGTTGTTGGCAAGCATCTCATTTTTCTTCATATCTGCCTAAAACTTTTGCACAGTGCTATATATATATATATATATATATATATAACACACACGGTATATACAGTATATATGGGATAGGTTCACATTAACATAAATTCCTAAAGCTATCTTTGTAACCTAAAATTATGTTTAGGGGCTTGATGTGCCTAATTTACATATTTTATATTAATCTTATTGGCTGTTTCATTCCCTGGCAAACTGAATGTTGTGCTTTCCTCCAAAAGCCAAAAAATATAGCGATATATCCAAAAGCTTGCTATATTTACTATGTAATTTATATTCTTTAGGAGTCTTGATAATGAAAAATTGTATTTTGTTATTTAATGAAATACCACCCTAAAACATATTAAAGTAAAAATAATATGGATACAAAGAATGCTGTATTCATGTATAATAATAACATATTGTCCGCACAGGTAAAAAAAAATATACTGAAAGCACAATTTATAGTATAGTAAATCAATCATTCCAAACATAATCCTTTATGAATTGTTTCTACGTACATTTAAATACATGCATACGTATTTGGCAAGAGATGAATACAAATGGCTTTTGATGTATTGTGCAGTTAACACTGAATTAACCTCTTTCAAATATTTCCAAATATTACTTCACTTGGATACCAACCAAACAGAAAAATAAGGATTTAAAAAATAAGGATGCCTATGGCAAATCTTTTTATGTGATCATGCAATAGCTTGCTGTACATATGCATTTAAACATATTTGTTCTTAATGGGAAAAGAAAAACCACAAGGATGGAGACTCTAGTGCTAGAAACTTGTGTGCACAAAGAACTATCCCGGTTTGACGTGGAGTCTTGAGTTGAAGCACCGCTTCTCTGAGTCTTTGGGTAATTTTCTTATTTCTCTGGGAAGCAGACATTTGTTTGACCGTACCCAATGCACGCCCCACTAAATGGTACCTGGCGCTAGTCCCTTCTCCATGCGACAATCTTACACTTTAGCTGTGTGGATGCGTGAATACAGCCAGCAACCACATAATAAAGGACAATATCTATTGTACAACCCACAATAACGTTATGTGGAAGGCAATGGCCACACATGGGATCAATAAACCTGTTCAGTGCCAACTACATATGAGATACAAAGCAGACATCAGGTTACACTCTTTGAAGTCTAGAGAGGCTGCTAATAAGTCCCTGCGTTGATTGGCAGTCATTTCCCCCTCCTACTGGATCTCTTGCAAGTTCATCTTTCCATGCGATGAAAGTGGAAACCTTCTTATGCTTCTTCTGGAGAGAAAAGAAAGCTGTTTATCGGCAACAAACCAATTGACTGCTTATTCAACAATATAAAAAAAAAAGTTATAACATCCCTGTTAAAATGCCACTGTGGCAAGGTATATATAGGGGGAAACTGCAATGAATTATCATTTATTTGGGCATAACTCTATGATTAGGACAGATCGGCTAGACCCTCCAATACCTGCATATTTTATCAAAAATGATATTAATCAATTAAGGTTTAAGTTTATTGGTTTTCTTCCAATTGTTATAGGTTTGCTATATTTATATTTACATGATAAAGTTGTGTACACTTTACCTGGGGAAACCTTTATTTTATTTTACATTTGTTTGAGACAAGTTATTCATAAAAGCCTATTTATATGCATTATCTTGTGAAAAATACAAAACAAATGTCTTAATTTCCCATGTATGAAACGTTAAAAAGTTATTCATTAGTTGTGAGAATAGGCATTTCAGATTCTCAGTATACTGTAAAAGCATATTATATACTGTTAGCATCAAAAGTAATACTTAGGCCCAAAAAACATTTAATAGCGCAGCACCCTGCTTCGTTATATATAATGCCCCCACCCAACAGTATACAGGATTAAGGGATTGACAAAACACCCTGACAGTCCAATCTGATCTTTGTAATATTACCCACTCCAATCATTGGGGGGAGGAATTGGATAAGCATTTGTCTATTTTTCTTGTATTTTACAGGGGTCCAATTTTAAAACTAGTTTCAATTAGAGGGGTTCATACTACTCTCAAGTTTCATTCAGAATGATTTAACAAATATTTGTGGTAGGGGTAAAACAAGAGCGAATGTACAGTGGGTCTGAAATGTGCCTAGACCCCGAAAAAGCCCCCTTAGTAGGTAGGATAGGGGCCTACCTCTCCTAAAGAAGACGGAAGAGGGATAGGAAAGAAAGAATATAGAGCATAGAGGGGAGTAGAAAGAGTGAACTGAGGGGGGTAGGCAGGCAAAGCGCAAAAAACACCCTGAAGGAGAGGGTCCTAAAGGGGTTAAAATACCCCTCCCACAAATACAGGCTGGTAGAAGTACAACAACAGCCAACGTCCACTGGGTCTAAAATATGACCCCGAAGCCCCCCTTAGTAGGTAGGATGAGGCTGAAGAAATGAGCCAATGCTGAATGTAGGAGTAGAGTAGGATTTATTTATAAAGGCTGTGTTAACTATGATATAATCTGCAAGGTTTTTAAAGGTTCTTCTCAACTCCTGTTCCGGGTTTGAGATTTGCACTAAGAAGCGAAGGCCTATCCGGGTGAGGTAGGGAAACCTAATGTCCCAAGCCCGCTATGTATAATTTGATAGTGTTAGGGAAAGTTTGACACCAGTCCACCAAGCCAATAGCCAATCTGGCTTAATTTAACCTAAGCAAAGAAATTCAACTGCTAAAAAGTAATCAGAACATAAAGAAATACACATTTTTAATTAATCATAAGTAGCTCAAATGATAGGTTAGAGACCCCTTTATTAGCTTTTATAGCAATTCATACATGAGCGTATTACATGAGAGTATTTTCTAACAAAGTCAACAAAATGATTGAAAGGAACTAAAGAACACACATCAGTATGTGTGTGTATTACGGCATACTCCAGTGTGTTAGAACTGACATAACCCCAAGCCATTTAAGCAAGGTCACATCATTATAGTTCAAATTTGAATGCCAAAAATTCCTGTCATATGATGATGTATCACCCAAATAAATACATAACTGACATGTTGGATAAGACAAATTTATGATAGCTCTGGGTTTTTTTTAAAATTAGTAAATATTATGATTTCGTACTATTATTTTCTAATACACGTGATTTTGAATTTAAAGGGACAGTCTACTGATTATTGAAGTACTGGGAAGGAGAAGGTATGTGTGGAAAAAATCCAAAATCTATAGGATAGATTCAAATGCACCCTTTATGTGCTAAAGTGCGTATAGGGACTGGAGTGTACCTTTAAGGGGGGTGTAACCTATACAATTTAATGTTTTGTAATATATATATATATATATATATATATATATATATATATATATATATATATATGTGTGTGTATAATATGCAGGGGACTTGGACAACTTCCGCTGCCGTGACATAACCTTCCGGTTGTCCACCATAGAAGCCCCGGCGGAAGTGCCAGCAGCGGAGGTTGCTTGCGCGCATCGCACAACACCAGGGAGTCTGGGGATGCATCGGCAAGTCTGGGGGTGGTGGCATTTTTTGGGGGGGCGGAGTGGCATATCCGTGAGGGGGGCAGAGTGTGATATCCGGGGGCAAAGTGGCATTTCTAGGGGCAGATTGGCATTTCTAGGAGACATAAAAGCATATCAGGGGGGCAGAGTGTCATATCTAAAAGTAAGGTGCCTTATGAACTAAGGGGGGACCTTAAACTACCAAAAATGCTAGACTACATGTATTACTGTTTATTAGTTAAAATACTGTTTTACCATTTCACAAACTATTTGGATGCGGCCTATAATCGGCCTATATTCGATACGGTATATAGTTATCATTTTCATAGAACTAGAAGACAACAACAGGTAATACAATACAAATAAATCTTTCCCTTTGTGGATCAAAACTTTGTCATATGTACTTTATGATTGGTATAAACCAGGGATCTCCAAACTCGGCCCTCCAGCTGCTGCAGGACTACATCTCCCATACTCCTCAGCCAGCCCCTTAGCTGAAGGAGCATTATGGGAGATGTAGTCCTGCAGCAGCTGGAGGGCCGAGTTTGGAGATCCCTGGTATAAACTGATGGGCCTCTGGGGAAAGCTGGCCATATGAAATACTATCCTTGCAGTTAGATACTAATTAATGTACGGCACTGAGTATATATATATATATTATATATATATATATATAATATGCTGTATCTCACTCCTTAAAGGAACAATCCAGCCCAGTTAACAAGGCTTGACAACTTAAATCAATTCAGACATTAAAAAGCATTTATACTTATGAGTAAGTGTTAAAAGACCTATAGAATTATGTTTATAATTGCAATAGGAATTTCATATTATTACCCTTCTCTCTGCAGATGCCAAAAATGGAATGTCTTTCTGTTGGGTGATATGCTTTAATAATCTAATAGTTAATACTGAAAAATGTGAGTATAATCTCATCCTTGCCCAGTCTCATTATTCTCCAACCTTCTAATAGTCTGTAAACTTACTAGAACATGACCTTCTTTTCCATCTATACCAGTATGCCCTATGTGTGTTAACACTATTGTAAATTTAGCATATTTTTAATTTTAACGTAATTGCTTATTTTGTAAGGTCGTTTAAGCAAGGCCCTCCTTACCTCTTGTTTCTCTAAGTCAGGTTGTTATGGTATGCTACTGGTTATGTCCTGTTTACCCATAGTGCAGCTTTGCGGAAAATGATGGTACTACATAAAACAATAAATAATAATAATAATAATTAATAGTAATAATGTTAATTGTCGTTGTAGTAGTGCAATATAAAAACGAATTTTAAGATGCTTTAGAGATTATGTTAATTGTATTATCATTCTTCATAATGTAACAAACAAAAGTAAACTGAATACTTGAAAATTTGTAGTCGGTTAACTTAATTTGCCTTTGTTTTTTTTATAATGGTGTAATAACATTCCCGATACAGTATGATACACTAAATAATAATTGTAATTCCAAGACTTGGATTAAATGTGTCAAGCTATTTAAAATGTATTTGACATGTAGAAATTGTCAGTAGTGTCTGAAATGTGTAGCTGACGGTACATTTTTGGAATTCCAATGTAAAGAAGGGACAGGAGACATACAGCTGTCACATGCAAAAGTTTAATTATATCCTTGTTTCTCTTAAAATCTGACACCCAAAGCTCACAACTTCATACAGTCACGTCGACCTGAAAATATATCTATCTATATTTGATTTATTTTTTTTAAATGAGCTGATGATCATATGTTGGCTCCAACTCACATCATTTCAGCCAGAACGAATGTGATGGAAATTCTCGCTTTTAAAAAGTAGGATGTAGTAGAGTTTTAAAAAAAAGTTGGCATACTTGGGGATGTATATTTTCTACTTATATGTTATTTCTTGTATGATTATAGTTGCTTACACTATGTCATGTTATGTACTGCCACCTACATGGGTTACGTGTGTAATCTGAATGTATGTACAACCACATGTATTGGATTAATCTACTAAGGTTGGGAGTTAAGATAATTGGCTTCCGTTCACTACTTGGTCTTGCATAATGGGTAAAAAATTACATTTTTTTCATTATATTATGTAATGGGGTGCACAAGAAGTAAACATAATAGTATTTTTAACAAAAAAAACTTCATCCATTGTATAGATTTATAGAACTATTTTTAGAATAACTCAAACTCAAAATACGTCTTAGAAATTCCAGGGTTATTAAAAGTATGTGTTTTCATAAGGAAATTATTTGGTCAGTCATTTGGCTTTCACGCCACGTTTTAACTGAAAATAGAAGCCTTGCCTGGTGTGACATGCCACTTGGTGTTGATAGATGATCTCCTACAGCCACAACGAAAGCTGGCATTTGTAAAGACAGGTGTTTGGAAGAAACACATTAATACAAGAAAAACAGTTTGTGGAGGGTCTGCTTTAACACTGCTGCAGGAGTCAGATGATGAAAAAATAGTCCAGCCAACATGACACAAGTCCAAGTAAGAAACCTATTTATTGATGTTGTAATTAATTAGTTGCGGATGACAGAGTATACCAACTATAGACCAATATGTCTTATATCAGTAGGGCAATGGAGACAATGCTAAAAATGGTAAGAAATAAAAAAAAAGGTTAAAACAGTGAAGTGATTTAAGTATTTATAGCATATCGGTGGGATAAGAAAAGACTAAGGAACTTATAAGAGTTGAGGTTTTTACAGCCAGACTGGATGGGTAGAATGGATCTTATCTAGGATCAAATTCTATGTTTCTGTGTAACTAACTTGCAAGATCATAACCATGAAGATGTTTTTTTATTTAGGCAACTATACAGTATAAATAATCAGATCCTCCTTCAAATCCTCCTTCCCTTGCATACCCTCTTACCTCAACTTCAGCTTTCCTCCCTGCTGTGCACAACCATGTGTTTAACAATGGAGTCCAGGTCAGAGCGACTCTTTGTAAATAATTTTGGATGGGCCCGGGGCTGCCATCCCTGTGTGCCAGTGTTCTCCCGGTACCCATATGCAAAACAGGGAGGCTTCTGGACACACTATGTCCCCCATTTGGAGGAAAGGGGGAGATACTGTCCCCATTGTTCAGCTCTTTTGTGGAAGTGCAACGAGAGGCCAGACTAATTTAGAAAATACATATCTTGGGGCAGGCCCATGTAAAGGCTGGTTCTGGTGGTCTCCTGTTGGCAAGTGCTCACTTGCTTAGTTATTAATATGGCCATGAAGATGCATAGCGTACAAGGTTTAAATGTGTTCTGAATAAAAAAAGGGAGTTCTAGAATTTTTAATATCTGTGCTAGAATTGTACTAAAGGAGAAACTTAATACCATAGCACCAGATGAAGCAGAAGCATATTTTAGGGCTTTCAAGATAATCAATCCAGAACAATCAGGCCTTCAAATGCCAAGGATAAGCTACACACGCACACCACCCAATAAAGCACCATGCTTTCCAGCTGTACAATAACACCGTATTAACAAAGAAAATATGTAACATTGTCCTAAAGTTTGTATCCTCTTGGCAGTACTTCAAACTGCATTCGAACAGAGAATATTTTCTGGTATTCATTGACCTATATATGCATTTACGGACGATATTCTGTTCATTGGAACAAGTTAGACACAATCTCATATTTCAGAAGGCTCAACAATAAGGCTGCATATTGTCCTTATTGACATTTTTCCATAGACCTCATTAGATGCACCTTATGTAAGCTTTTAACTGTATAACTCACTGTGGAAAATATGGTAGATCCTATATAAACATCAAGTTAAAAGGAGACACATTAAAACCTGATATGTTACATATGTCACTTAAAATAATGTTTGCTTACTTCTGATGCAGTTTTCCAAAGAAACTGCTTATATACGGTAATTACTGACAATGCACATATTTTGCTCATGATAGGTAGATACTGTAAATACAATATATGTATATGCACCACCCAAATCTTCTCATTTGAGATGTGAAACACTCATGGCCTTAGAGTGGGTGTTTGGGAGGAAGATGGATAGCAATTTGTGTGCAGAAATAAGAAGAACTTGGTCCAGAGTTACTATGCACTGAGGATCAATTCATGCTCAGTGTGTACCCGTGGTATTTACTTTAAAAATAGTAATAGTGTCTCTTTAGGTGCTTATATTGCAAAAACACCACATTATCCTCATCTTCCGGTGCATTAATTAGGACCGTATATGGGAATTTTCCAGGCCCGGACCCCAAGGGCTCTGTCCAAGCTGCATGCTGTGGGAGGTGGCAGGACTGATGTAACAAGGCAGTCTAGCTATGGAAATGGTATAGCACCCAATATACAGGAAATAATATAGGAAATAATATAGGAATAATATGTCCTTCTCAGAGACTCCACGCTGATCTGATATTCCAGTTTCAAAAGCAAACTCCAGTTAGAGCCTTCTGCCCCTGATAATTCCTTCTCAAATAGTGCCCCTTAAATGCGAATGGAAAATAGTCTGTTCTTTTTTGACTACCATTCATCTATTGTACTCAACATTATTCTGTAAATCTTTACCTGACAATTGAACTCATTAATCATCAGCATTAAATAAAGTATAAATGATGATGATATTTGTTCTGAATGTTTTATTAATAACACTAATTAAATTAACTCTGGGTCGTTGATTTCTTGTTGATCAGTGGTCTTTATTTGTCAACGTGTGCTCTGTACCCTGCGTATTTTATTTCCAAGTTGATAACACGGTAAGAGAGGAAAATCCTCACTGAAAATATTCCTTCTACCATTGAGAAAGATCATATATGTACTGATACAACTTGGTATCCTGAATTATTCAATGGGCCTACAGTACTCTGCTGAGTTCTTATGAGGCCTAGGAGCGATGCGATGCCAAAATATAAAGCAATGCACTAAACAGGCAAATTATTGTGTAGATCTAGGTCTGGTGTGTTACAAAGTTCAGGAAAGTTTAAATGAGCAAGAAATTGTGCAAAATATGCACAGGTTAATAAAGTAGCAAATAATTAATTACCGTAATTAAAAATGCAACACTTATCATACAAATAATGTACATGTTTTTTTTTTTTATTAAATCGTTTTTTTACATTTTCATCAGTAAACAAATTCATGCAAAATGATATACATTATAATTGAATTTGCTGGAAACAGCACCCAGGCATGTATACAAACTTCTTAACCAATACAGATTTATATACATATAAATAAACAAAGAATACAAATAAACAAAGAATGCCTTCAATATTAAATTCCAACTTGTTATTGAATAGTGAATATCAAGCATTTCTTTTTTCAGCCTATGTAACTATGTAGTTAATTGTATTTAATAATGAATTAATTCAGAATGTATCCAGACACCTCAAAATATTAATTTATTTTTAATTTATTTATATGAAGATTTGAAATACTAATAATGCCAAGTGATTTCCATATCATCAATATACATATTGATATAAGATATTGATTGATATAGGAGTTGACCAAGTTAGTAAAAATGAAGAGTTCCAAAGTTTTTAAATTGTTTAACATATTCGTGAATAGATCTTTTACCACGGGATTACTTCTATTAAATTTATTTACAATTTATTCACAATTCATTCAACAGAATTAAAAAAGAATTGTGGTTTTTACAGTGTAGTGTCTCGATCGAATACCATGCAAATGTTTGATCTTGCTTATGATTCTATTCTAAGAAATTAGTAAAGAGGCATAAGTCATGCAAACAGTAAATATCTGGGTTTTCCAATCCCCTTGCTTCAATCTGCGTCTCAAAATATGCCCCAGGGAACATGGTGTCTTTTTTGGCTAAATAAATGCAGAAAAGATCTAGTCGTTTCAAATATTTCCGAGGTTCTCGAATCGGGACGGCCCTAAATAAATACAAAACCTTTTATAAAATATAGGATTTTATAATGTTAATAATATGATGTTTCCACAGTTTTCCATATAACATTATACATATATCACCTTTCTCATATTTAAATACTTGCTAGCTTAAATTATATTATAATATATGGCCATATTGTGTGAGAGAATCCCTAATATTATTTATGCCTAAATTAGGTGGTTTTGGAATGGTATTCGCTGGATATGCTCTGAATTCTTTCTTTTTAATTTACATAATTTATCTTGTAAACACATTTCTGCTTATTATGACATGTATGACATTAGAACATTATGATTCATTCACAAAAATGAAGTATTCTGAGCGGCTCAAAAAGGCATTAATGACAGAATGAAGGAGGTTGGCTTTTGGGTCTCTAAAAACACTGTCCCTAAATAATTAACACATACAGTTTAAAATGCCTTTATTGAAATCTCACTAAAGGTAATGAGAAATGACAAATTACATTGCAAAGTGTTCTTCAATGACAATTGGCTGGTATAAAAAGTTGCAATGCCACCCAGCTGGATTTTAATGCTGCAGCTGCCCAAGAAAACAATATTTTCCTGCATGTAGATACTTTCCTGTACAAGAGTTCCACAGAATTTTTTCTAGCTACCATACTACGATTAAACCCTAGCTTTGCTGTCCAAAGATTATTGTTTCAATTATTAGTGTATCTTTTTCTGCACACTTTCTATTATTTTAGATTATAAGAATAATAATCACAGCCTGTTCTGCTTTTGGAGCGGTAAATCGGGGAAATCTTTGGCTCTGTCAGACATTTTTGCCTGGTGTGCCATATGGCCAGTCTGGGCCTGATAATAATAACAATTATAGATGTATTTATTATAACTCACTTCATAACGTATCTGTTCTCTTGGTTGCAAACAAAGACTATATATCTCAACTTACTTGAAGGGTCAAGTATGGTAACCTTTTCAAATTAATCAATGTAAGAAACAAAAATGTACAAGGTGTCAAGTTCATGCTATACACACCTTTTCATGCTTTTACTGGAGTTTACCCTTTTTCTTAAAGGGTCACCATTTGTTGCAATTCAGCTGCACTATACATTGCTCCTGTTGTGCTTTTAAAGATATGGCCCAGTGTTCCATACCTATATTAAGGTCTCTTGTCTTAATGACTATTTATGTTTTTTTTTTTCTTGCTCGCATTTTCTTCCAGGAAATGCTTGAAGGTATATCAATTTCTTGTTCATCTTAAGTGTCTGAGCTATGAAATGGACAAGATCACACATGCGCCTCTGAAATGAGGAAAATGTACTGTATATATGTTAGTTTTTAGGCACTGTGCCTGTTAAATGATAAATTCTTTTGGCAAAATATCTCTTAGTTGTGTAATAATATGTTTAAGAATCATAAAACACCCATTAATTCAGAGACTGATTGTCAAGGGATCCTGATGTTGACAGATAATATCAATTATTAGCCTTGTGGACTTCTTGAAAAATGAATCCCTGTAATACTACAGATGCTAAGAAGCCAACAGAGTTATGTATAAAAAGTGATCTGATGCAAGGCCTGGAACGTTGCTTTATTACCATGTCATCAAATGTGATGGCCCAATGCAGTAGTTATAAGAGGACCTATCAAGCAAGACATCAGAATTACTTTGTATAAAGCTGAGATTGGCCTTCTTTAAATGGGGTCCGTTGGACAATAAATGATAAAACAAATATATTTATATTTTTCACAATAGCATAATAATTGATAGGGTGCTCAAGTATATTCCAAAACACAAATCAAGGTTACTTAATTGTGGGTATTCACTCAACATTGCATAAGTTTAGGTTTACTGATGTCCCATGAGTTCAAAGGTTAAACACAGACCTGGGGCAGCCATTTTGGACGCCAGGCATATGCCTGTGGGCTAGTGGATGATAGGGTTATTTACCAATACTACCACTCAAGCAGCAGATTGGGTCCTGCAGTGTGTGGCTGGATTTGTGCGGCCGCATGTAGATATAGCATAACAACACAATGTGCGCCAGTACGTATCCACCAACGGGCATACATACCGTATGTCATCTAGTCATAGAATCTCTAATGGGGTTGCAAGAAGAGACAATGATGTCACTCAGCTGTCACCTTTGTCATATTGCCCCAAAGAAAACTATCAACCTATGGTTGTAGGCTATTACCAGAAAATACCATTACCCAACTGTCAGCCTCACTCGAACCTCTCTTACCTTCCATGTTACCCCTTTCCTGCCCAGACACAGCAGCCTCTTTTTACAACAACACACTTGCTTCATCCCTCGACACCATAGCTCCAATTACTACAAGTTACCCCCGACAATTTAAACGCCAACCATGGCATACCAAAACCACACGGTATCTTCAGAAGTGCTGCCGCACAGCTGAGCGCTACTTCAGAAAATCAAAATCCAGCGAAGACTTTACTCATTATAAATTCATGCTTCACACCTACAACTCTGCCCTCTCTCTTGCCAAACAGCTCTACTTCTCCACTCTCATATCCTCTCTTTCTTCCAACCCACGACGCCTTTTTTCTACTTTCAACTCCCTTCTCTGTCCCTCCACACCCACACCACAAACCTCTCTCACTGCCCAAGATCTTGCTACCCACTTCAAAGAGAAGATCGAGACTATTAGAAAAGACCTCTCTTCCTTACAACTCCCTCCTACACCACCACCCTCTCTACTCCTACTATACTAACTGCCTTTTCCACTACAACCGAAGAAGAGATAGCCACTCTTCTCTCTTCCTCTCACCCAACAACCTGTCCCCTTGACCCCATCCCTTCACATCTCACAAAGTCTCTATGTCCATCCCTTGGTCCATCACTTACCCACCTATTTAATCTTTCTCTATCATCTGGATCTGTACCATCTGCCTTCAAGCATGCGCTAATCACACCAATTCTAAAAAATCCTTCCTCAGATCCCGGCTGTTTGACTAACTACCGCCCTATCTCTCTGCTTCCTTTTACCTCTAAGCTGCTTGAACGGATTGTGTACAATCGCCTCACTAACTTCCTCTCCTCTAATTCCCTCCTTGACCCTCTACAGTCTGGTTTCAAACCCCTTCACTCTACTGAAACAGCTCTAACAAAAGTCTCCAATGACTTGCTCTCTGCCAAAGCTAAAGGTCACTACTCTATTCTAATTCTACTGGATCTCTCTGCTGCTTTCGATACCGTTGATCACCACCTTCTTCTTGACTCACTTGCTTCTATAGGCATTCGAGATACAGCTCTCTCCTGGATCTCCTCATATCTGTCTAACCGTTCCTTCTCTGTCAACTTCTCTGGCAACACATCATCGCCCCTTCCACTTTCGGTTGGTGTCCCCCAAGGTTCAGTCCTTGGCCCTCTGCTGTTCTCTCTTTATACTTCCTCTCTTGGCAAACTAATCAACTCATTTGGCCTCCAGTATCATCTATATGCAGATGATACCTGAAACTTAATCTTTCTAAAACGGAACTCATTATCTTCCCTCCCTCCATCTCCACTCCACTACCTGAATTCTCTATCACCATTAACAACACAACTATCTCTCCTACTAACCAGGCCCGATGCCTTGGGGTCATCCTTGACTCAAACCTCTCCTTCATCCCTCACATTCAGTCCCTCGCCAGATCCTGCCGCCTGCACCTAAAAAACATCTCTCGTATCCTCCCATTCCTCACCCAAGAATCCACAAAAACTCTGGTTCATTCTCTTATCATTTCCCGTCTAGACTACTGCAACACTCTTCTGGTTGGCATTCCACTGTCTCGACTCTCTCCTCTACAGTCTATCCTAAATGCCGCTGCTAGGCTCATCTTCCTTGCACGTCACTCCTCTTCTGCTTCCCCTCTCTGTGAAACCCTCCACTGGCTCCCGATTACCTTTAGAATTAAATTTAAGATCCTGGTACTGACATATAAGGCCATCCACAATACTGCTCCTCCGTACATTTCTGACCTCATTAGCAAATACTCTCCTACTCGATCCCTATGTTCCTCCCATGGGCTAAGGCTCTCCTCCTCACTCGTCACCTCTTCCTTTTCCCGTCTACAAGATTTCACTCGAGCTGCCCCATATCTCTGGAATCTGCTCCCAAGGAACCTTCAGAATTCACCCTCCCTCCTGACATTCAAGAAACATCTAAAAACCCACTTCTTCAGAGACGCATACCATCTTAGCTGCTAGAACATCCTTGTCATCGATACCCCCCCACAATACCTCTCACCCTTCCTCTATGCCTTATGTTTGTCACCCCATTTTTCCCTCTAGATTGTAAGCTTGCGAGCAGGGCTCTCCACCAAATGTATCGGTTTGTCTTAGTCTGTCAATTCTTGTCTTGTCATATCCCTTGAATTTATGTATTGTATTAAGCGCTGCGTAAACTGTTGGCGCTATATAAATAAAAGATAATAATAATAATAATAATATGGTGGGTTTCTTGAAAACCCTTTTGGAGAGGGTAAAAAAAAACCTTTTTAATTCTGTCTCTCTGCGGAAAGTTGTATATGTGAAAAAACATGAAGATTTTTTGTACATAGCTGTTGTCGAGAATTTGAAATTTGATTCACAGCACAGTCTGGGAAACAGTAAAAATCCTGTGTCTGATGACAGATCTGCATTTAGATTTATGCAGCGTCTTAAGTTACACTCAAAAACAGCCAGGTGAGCACAAACTTTTAGGTTTCTCACACCTTACCTGATCATATCATGTAATCACTGAAATGGTTAAAAAGTGCTCATACATTGCACATACCATCATTATTGTATAACTTTTGTCACCACTGCTACATTTAAGGCAATACATTTCAACCTACAAACCTGCATCGTGGGAATTGCAGTCTTAGTAAGCAGTGTAAGGGAAGCTTTCTGTGTGATTGTGGAATGCTTGCTTTAATGAACACCATTCCAGCAGGCAAAGTGTTAATTCCTTTGTGTAAAAAAATAAATAAAATAATAATAATATTTTTTGCTCACATCATTTTAATTACATTTGGGGTTCTGGAAGTCAAAAAGCAGTGAGTGAGAATGATAAGAGTTACAACATATACTGCCTAATCCTAAATTACAGTTGCTAATAACAGTCTACCTCTACCATCTGCCAAAAGCTCTGTGTGTTTGATCTGTTTTTTTTTTTGAGCCCTGGAGGGATTTGTCTTGAGTTTACCCTACAGTTTTCAACTTGCCTATACAGCATCAGTTCCTACAGCATCCAAAGACTTCTTCAGTATCTGCATTCTCCAGCATCAGGTCCTGCCTGAGCAGAGAGACGCCCACCAAGAAAGAAGTCAACTTAGCAAGCAGAGTACATCAGCTGCTCCCTCCTACTTGAGCACACCACAAAAGAACCAAGGAGCAGAGCATCTGTCCTTATATCAAGGTTCATGCAACTACCAACAGCCCTCCTATCCTGGATCACAGCTAGAAAGCTCAAGCAGATGCTCTGAGATTCTGAAATGAAATGTAATTTCAGGCTTTTCAAGCTCAGGTGGACCTGAAGTTCTAATTTCTTTTTTATTTCTGGATTCATTCTGCAAAAGTTTCTGGATTCATCTTTTCTTGTGACTTATATGGATAAACGTTTGATTTTGCTCTTACCAGCAGTTCTTCACTGGATGGTGTGATTTGAAAGTGTCTGGATTGCATAGTTGAAAAACTCACAGTGTCTTTCTCTGTTAATTTTTTTGTTAATTCTGAGCATTTACACAGAAAGTAGAAGATGGACAATAACAGCCTTCAGTGATTGTATTTGCACAATTCAGGTAGTGTATATTTTCTTCTATTTAAATTAGACTGTATATGTATATTATATGTTATGTATTTATTCATTTATAAACATTACATGTTTATATAGATTTATATATATAAATATTTATAACAAAGTTTTTAACTTGACTTGATTATATATATTGATATATATATATATATATATATATAATGAATAGATCATCAGCTACAGCACTGTGGAATATGATGGTGAAAAATAATTTTAAAAAATATACAACATTTCTTAATGTATATCTACAGAATTTTTAATGTTGAATTTACACATTTGTACTTGCAATAATGTCAATACCCACTAATAGCAGAACAAAGTCGTTCTCATTAGAGAGAAGCAATCTGCATTTCATGTATTTTAAGAATAATTTAATTGTTCAATGTTTTTTATAAATGAACGCTTCATAAATGTGTTAAGATCTAAGGTAAGATTTAGAAAATGGAAAAACACACGCCTAGACTTGTGAATGGAAAATACTATAAAGAAAAAAAAATATCCCTTTTTCTATCTGTTTCTTGTTGGGCTGGGCTATAGTGAACTGTAAAGGGTTAATGGTGTTCCTTGATGCCAAGTTAAGTAGCTGAGTTTAGTTAATGGAAATCATGTGTGGGTGAGGCAAATGGCAGACAGGGGGCAGGTGTGTTCACATTTTGGAGACTGACTCCTTCCAGACACAGAGATGAGACAATAAAAATAGGATAGAAGGAGTGAAAGCTTCCTCTGCTGCTTATGTAGCTGGTTAAGTCATCAGTATTTTGATGGCTTTCTGTATTTTACTCAGCTGGAAAGTTTTTTTAGGAAACTCTTGCCAAGTAATTCCACCTTTTTCTGTTCTAAATCAAACGCCCCCTAAATGTGTCAGCCTTCAGCCTTAATGATGGAAATACCTATGTATTAGGTGACTATATATATATCTATATATATCATTTATATATATAAATATATATATACATATATCTCTTTCTCTCTCTCTCTCTCTCTCTCTCTATATATATATTCTATACACAGGCAAAAAATGCTGGAATATGAAATAATCATACAAATTACCCGAGTTTTACGCAGATTTGTGCGTTAACATCTGTAAAAGGCATTATATATGACGTGATCTAGCCACTTAATATGTTTAATTGTGTATATATATATATATATATCTTCAGGTTGTTTATTACAGTATGAGCTGCAAATTGGGTTTGAATGTGGGATAAAGTAAGAGGATAACTAATTGGACAACTATATCTATTGTCCCTATTGAGATACAGTAACTAAACAAAATCTGAAATTTTGTTTCTGCATTAGAGATTTGAATTCTCCAAGATGTCTGTAAAGATGAATGCAACATCACTTCTTACTCATACTATAGAATAAGCGTCTTAGACTTTAGAATTAGAGCATACCAAGGATTTTCAGTAGTACGTTCTCTGGCAACACATATGATATACCAATGAAAAGCGAGTCCAGAAAATTGAAAATAATTCTAATTAAATGTCAATTAATCTGGCGACCAGATGCATAATGACCAGTATGGCTTTGATTAGTCATGTTGTGGTTGTAAGCAGCTGTTATTAATAGTTAATAACAGTGGATCATTTTGGGTAGCACTGGCTAAGTCAGTGAAAGCATGAACTTGGCTTAAGCAATGCTTTTTATTTGATGTGAATAATTTTCCTCATTCAGGTCCTGCTACACATTAGTGCACGAGCCATCACATCTTTGGCTAGGCGTGAAAAATAATAAGGCTTTGATGAGAGGATACAATGTTGCTTTTTTTCCGTTTTCTCTTCATTCAGGTTGATTCTAGGGCTGTCATTTTGGTCTTTTTTTCCAGGACACTAAATTATCTCGGAAAGGGAAAACATTTCTTACTAAATCTCCACATAAGCAAGAATATATTTTTCACTTAATAGAGTCAACTCTCCCCAGCTGCCCTTGACTTTAATAAAGTACATACGCTCCTTGTTAATCCATTTTGCTTTCTGATGGAGGCAGTTGGAAATATTTTATCTTTTTTAAAGATGCACCATTTCAACTACAACAATATATTTGGTGTTGTGTCTATAATGTTTCTTTGATACACACTTACCCACCTGCCCCCTTCTGGCATCAAATCATGCCATGCTTTGGTTAGGATGGTTTCAAGTAATGTGGTTTACCAGCATATAGGTACTACCAACTCAACACCCTGACCCTGCTGTCATTGGTTGCCTTTCTGTCTCTCTCCTTTAATGAACAATGAATTGACTGTAAGCCAGCTCTGGCCAATTCATTGTGAAGTTTTCTCAGATTTTAATTGTTTCTATTAATTCAAGAATCATATGCGTAACAAATTCTGTATGTGGTATATAGACATTAGCGCTGCTCTTTTTTCAGGGCAAGCTTATATTTGTGTAGTGTGCAATGTTCCCAATTGGCCACCGGGGGCAGTGTATAAAAACAGCACAAGCACACATTGTTATAGAACACTATGCCAGAGGAATTGTTGGTACCAAGTATCATCACAATCATTCTCAAACAATAACTCATTATATTATTGTTAATCAATAAGCCAAGTGATATGCCCCAGCCATTGAGAAGCTGGGATATGTAATATGAGAATTTGAACTAAAAACTGTAAAGTGAAAATTTTGCCAGCTCTTTTGGTCAAAGGTTCTCAGCAATTCAGGTGCTAAGTGTGTAATCACGTCGAAGCAAGCAGTCTATCTGACAGATCCACGTACAGTAAGACCAACTTGGTTATCTAGCAAATACATTTTACCACAACTGTACAGGGTCCTTGAGAACCAAGGTTGGCAATGACTTAAATGAAAACATAGAATCTGGCAGAAGAGTCCATCTAGTCTGCACGTCTTTTCTTGATGTAAACTTAAACAGGGACCTTTCTACCTAATAGTCTGTCAATCCTAGTTTTGGCGTACCCTTTTAATGTGTGTGTTGTAAGAAGACCTATGTAAATTGCCAGTATTATAGAAGATATCAATAATAATATATGACCATCTACCTCTTTGGCTGTGATGGGGTTCCACGTATATACCACCCTCCCTGTAATGCGAAAAAGCAAGCTACCATTTGAACAAGCTTCTGAGTAATTCTTTTTCAACCAAGCAATACTTATATTTTGTATATTAACGTAAATGATATCTTACAGGAATATATTTTATATATATTTAAATATCTCTCAAATCTAAACAAAATTCAGATCTTACGTGGCCGAAGAGAGA
>VKOC01031192.1:0-11615 GCA_009364415.1 Spea multiplicata
TATATATACATATACATGTGTGTGTAAAGGCAGGGGTGTGTGGTGAGGGAAATGTGTATGGACAGGCATATGTGTAGATATATATATATCTACACATATATATATTATATGTGTGTGTGTGTAAGGGCAGTGCATGTATGTATTTGTCAGCAAATCAACCAGCAAATCACCGGTAAGGTACATTGCTTGCCGTGATTGGCTGGTTGTTGTACGCTGGGTAGAGGGGTAGTCTTATACGGCGACTATAGTCCAAACTCTATATTTGGACTGTAAAAGTTGGGGGTCGTCTTATACGCCCAGTCGTCTTATACGCCGGAATATACGGTACCATTTTCTTTTTTACTAGTATCACAAAAAAAATTAGTTTTTCAAATTATTGCATGATGAATACAATACTTTCAGAGAGTTGTGTATTTGTCATATGTACATACTATAGCTCTGTTACCTAGCCAGTCTACTAGCCAAAACATCTACTCCTTTTGAAACTGTTTTAAACAATTAAATGGCTGAATCCTAATCACCCAGACACTGATGCTATGAGTAATGGAAATCCATAGAGGAAAGCCTTTTTTTTCTTCGTATTAGTCTAAATTCGTCCAAGGTTTTCGTTTTCAAAAATCTCATTAGTTCATCCAGTCGCCATGGAAACAAGAAATGAACACGTAGAAGTTCAGTAGGGAATTTGAGACAAATTAATGGAAGAAAGAGGGTCAAAATTAGCTTTAGATTCTTAGTTGAATCAAAACTTTAGAGAGTCTTAGACACTGAGAATTGGCAGGCTGAGGCTCACCAAGTCTCCATCAGGCCGGGATTTGGAGCATAGCGCAGGAAACTATAACAAAAGTCCAGAAAAACCTAATCAAGAGGACAAATCCAAAAGAGAAGTCAGTGTCACGGTCCAGGGGTCAAGGCAGGCAGCAAACGATTGGTATCGGGGTCACAGTGCAGGGGTCAAGGCAGGTAGCAATATCAGGGTCACAATCCGGCGTTGAGGCAGGTGGCAATCAAACATTATGGGGGGGTCACACGGCAAGGGTCCTTGTGACTGTTCACCGGAGAGGTCACAGTGCGTCCTGGGGTGGGTTTTCGGGGTTGCTGAATGCAAGAATGTAATTATGAGATTGTGTATAGAGATCTGTTGGCTTTCCTTTGTGGCACTCAAGGAATGGTGACACCTGAGGGTACAACCATACCAATCCTGATTTTGATGGACCACAAAAACTTAACCTACCTCTAAACGGTTATCTCCCTGAAAGCCTAGGAGGGCTCACTTCCTGTCTTGATTCAACAATGTTGTTCCCCAACTCTAAGAGCATGAAGGATAATGCCCTTTCTCAAGTTTTCATCTGGGCTTAAGGATGAGAGTACCCCTACACCCGTCATACCTGCTAACCGTATCTTACACATTACATGTACCAGCCTCACCTCCACGTTGGGTAGCCAACCCTGGCTGCTCAAAATTGCTAAAAAACCTTTGCGGTAGGTGCTTTGTACCGGAAAATCTGAGATTGTTGTTGCGTATCAGCCATAACTCTAAAGCTGTGGGACACCATGGGACAATCCAATTATTATTGGCCCTATCATGCATACACAGACATTCCAACTAAGCCTTAGAACAATTTCTGCGCTGCTATGTGTTGGATCAGGTCAATTGGTCAGACCTGTTACCCTGGGCAGAATCTGCCCATAATAATGCCATGAATTCATCCTCGGAAATGTCTCCCTTTCTGGCCAATTATGGGTTTGAACCGTCCATGCTGTCAGAATCGTTTGCGCCTTTGAATAATCCAGCAGTAAAAGACCATGGCTGACAGAAGAAAAGGTGTTCAAACAATTCAATGGTGTTAAGGTAGACAAAGCCCCGGGGCCGGATGGTATCCTCCCACAGGTACTTACTAACTAAGCCAAGGCCCTGGCCAGACCACTGTTTTTGATTTTCAGGGAAACTTTTATTTCAGGCATGGTGCCCACAGATTGGCGTAAAGCCGATGTACCCAAATTTAAAGAGGGATGATAATCGCACCCAGGCAATTACAGACATCTGTGGTGGGGACATTGTTTGAAGGGTTACTAAAGGAACATATTCAAAATGTTATCTTGAACAGGAATTTCATTAGCAGGAGCCTACATGGCTTTGTGAAAGACAGATCTTGTCAAACTAGCTTAATTGCATTCTATGAAAAAGTGAGTTGAAATATAGATATGGGAGCTGCGGCGGATGTGATATACCGTATTTGCTCGATTATAAGACAACCCCCTGAATTTTGGGTATTAATTTAGGGGAAAAAAGCCTGAATTTAAGACTACCCTATAAAAAAATTTGTACCAGTAAATATTATTTAATGTAAGCTTTTTTCATAAAAACTATGATTGAGAAAAATGCATTTTTTGTTTTTATTTCCTTTTATTTGCCCACCTGCCCCCAGTAATGCATATCTGCCTCACGGCTTGCTACTCTGCCCCCAGATATGCCTTATACCACTTTATATGCCACTCTGCCCCCCCAAAATACCTTATACACCCCTATATGCCACTCTGCCTCCCTGATATGCCTTATACCCCTATATGCCACTCTACCTCTCAGATATGCCTCTTGATCCCTATTTGCCAATCTGCCCCCCAGATATGCCTTATACACCCCTATATGCCACTCTGCCTCCCAGGTATGCCTTTAACCCCTATATGCCACTCGCCCCCCGGATATTCCTTTTAACCCCCTATATGCCACTCTGCCTCCCTGAAATTCCTTTTAACCCCCTATTTGCCACTCTGCTTCCAGAAAGGCCTTAAGCTTCAGATTCCTTGCTATATAGTTGGGCAGCCGGTGGAGGTCTGCAGCCAGGGAGAAGGATCTGGGTCCCCTGCAGCGCTGCTGGGGATCTGGATCCTAGTCTTGTAGTCAGACCTCTATTTGAGGTCTAATTAGAAGACGACCTCCAATATAGGACGATGGTTATTTTTCAGAGCATTTGCTCTGGAAAAAACCTTGTCTTAATCGAGCAAATATGGTATTTAGACTTTGCTAAGGCCTTTGATACTGTTCCACACAAAAGGTTACTGTGCAAATTGACTGAAATAGGCTTAGGGCCAAATGTTTGTCTGTGGATTGAGAATTTGGCTGAAAGATAGAATACAAAGAGTGGTGATTAATGGGATGTTCTCAAAGTTGAGTACCTCAGGGATCTGTCCTCTTCTTTTTAATTTGTTTATTAATGATCTCCCATAGGCATAGGGAGCCAGATTTCAATGTTTGCTGACGACACAAAATTAAGTAGAGTAATAAAGGCATAACTGCAGGAGGATTTAGATAAATTGGGTAACTGGGTTGATAACTGGCAAATTATTATTCAATGTAGATCAATGTAAAATTATGCATTTTGGGCATTATAATAATAAAAATGCAAGAGAGAGAGTGTGTGTGTTATGGGGCAGAGTGGCATATAGGGAGGTATAAGGCATTTCAGGAGGCAGAGTGGCATTTAATAGCGCACTCTGCCTCCTGAAATGCCTTATACCTCCCTATATGCCACTCTGCCCCATAATATGCCTTTTAACCCCCTAAATGCCAGAGTGGCATATAGGGGTATAAGGTATTTCTGGAGGCAGAGTGCTCTATACAATGCCTTTTAACTCCCTTAATGCCACTCTGCCTCCTGAAATGCCTTATACCTCCCTATATGCCACTCTGCTCCATAATATGCCTTTTAACCCCCTAAATGCCAGAATGGTATATAGGGGTATAAGGCATTTCTGGAGGCAGAGTGGCACATAGGGGGTCAAAAGGCATCCCATGGGGCACAGTGGCATATAGAGGGTTAAAAGGCATATCATGGGCCACAGTGCCATATTGGAGTGGCAAGCCTGGGGGCAGATGTGCGTAACTGGGGGACAGGTTGGAAAATACAAGGAAATAAAAACAAAAAAAATATTTTTCTCAATCATAGCTTTTATTAAAAAAAAATAGTTTACATGAATTAACATTTACTGGTAAAACTTTTTTCCTTTGGGGTCGTTTTATATTCAGGCTTTTTCTTTTTTTCCTAAGTTAATATTCAGATTTTGGGGGGTCGTCTTATAATCAGGGTCGTCTTATAATCGATATACCCACTTCAAATGTTGCCACTTACCTTAAAGAAAAAAGATGTTTTGTTCCATAATAAGATTTTGCGACAATTTTATGGCACAACAAAAAGGCTAGAATTGCAATGATCAAACTCCAACAACCGGTCCATAATGGTGGCGTGAACTTGCCAAACTTATCTGATTATAACTTAGTAGCTAATTACCGCTATGCTGTGGATTGGATTCAAGCTCGTTCTAGATTTCTTAACATTAACCAGAAACCCAGAGGCCACTCGAAAGTGTTCCAACAGTTGGAGGAGGTGAGACATCGTTGCTTTGGGATCAGATAGGAACAGCAAGAGATCATCGGCAAAGGCAGCAACTTTCAGGTCGGTCGAACCCAACTGAGACACCCTGAAAATTGCCAGATTTTACTAAATTATGACATAAAGTCATGATTTATAAAGACACGGAGGCGAGCATTATGCTTAACTCTTTTCTTTATTCCCTCAGCAGCAAAGAATATTTTTAGAACAAAATACAACAAGGAAAAAAGACCAATCAACATATGCATTAGGCATCCAATAAGGGCTCATCACGGATACCCCTCCTCCTATATAAGTGCTTGGAACCATCTAACTTCCTCTTTTCTTTGAACTGGAACCGAAGACATCACAACCAGGAAACAGCCCAGACGGACAACAGCTGGTAACTGAAAAAACCAAATGGAATAGACGACATCCAAACGAAAGACCTCCAGGACGACACTTCAAGCTGAAAGAAAAAAGAAAATGAAGTAACGCAAATCAGAATGATTGATAAACCAATGATCAGTCCATGAGAATAGAATAATATGTATATATAACAGTACATAACAATGCATACATATAGAATGGACAAATTTGCCATGAAAAAAAAGAAAAACATATATGCAATACAATAAAAAGAAACGCAAATATACCTAGATGCGCCACAAAGAAAAACCATAAAGGAACACATGGGTGGGAATACAAGTCCTTTATTGAAGTAGAAAATACAGAAAGAAAAGGAAAAAACGTGGGTGGGAATAATGCTCGCCTCCGTGTCTTTATAAATCATGACTTTACGTCATAATTTAGTAAAATCTGGCAATTTATAAAGACACGGAGGCTCCCATTATGCTAGTTCAAAGCTGCGCAATCACAGCAGAAGAAAAATGTGTCACAGGCTTAAAATAAAATTCTCGGAACGTCGAATCTCTCGACCAATCCGCCGCCTTGAGGAGATCCTCCAACCTACAACCCTGAGATGCGGCTTTGGAAGCCATAGCACCCCTAGTCGAATGAGGGCCGAAAATGGAAACATCCACGCCAGCAGAGGCCATCAGCCACTTGACCCATCGCGCCAAAGTCGCGGTAGTCACAGGTAAATGAGGATGCCGGAGAGACAAAAATAGTTCAGGATGGGATGGATTCCTGAAAGAAGACGTTCTTCAGCATGACCAGCAGAAATAGCCGATCGGTACACATTGATGGTACGATATGCCAAACCAGCGTCATACAACTCCGTCAGAAAACGTAACACAACCGTTACGGAAGCAGAAACGGGATCCACACCCCGTTCCAGGCACCAACGTTGCCATGCGTTCCAGGCATGATCATAGGCCCGTCTCGTTCCCGGAGCCCATGCTCCCGCCAAGAGATGCAGAGTCGATCCCGAAACTCCTGGGACAAACCAGGGTCCCGCGAAACCCTCCAGGCCAGTAGGGGCAACTGGTCCTGAAGAAGAAGTGGATGAGGGGACCCCTCCAGATCCACCACCAAATCCAAGCTGGACGGAAGGAGCCGTGGAAAATCCACCAACATCTCCAAAAGCGTAGGGAACCACGGTTGTGTGTTCCATAGCGGAGCAATGAGTACCAAAAGAGTGTCGCACCGGCGAAGATGGAGTAACGTGCGAGCCACTAGGCAAAACGGAGGAAAAGCATAACTCCTCTGAAATGACCAATCTTGGAGAAAAGCGTCGGACGCCAACGCTTCTGGATCCGGACGAGAGGCAAACAGATCCACTTCCAGTGGCCCCCAAACATCTGTAATCTTGACGAACACGCTGTGAAGGAGGCGCCAATCGCCTGGATCCCTGAGATATCTCGAATTCCAATCGGCGACAGAATTTGATAACCCGGGAATATGCTCCGCCTGGACCGCTATGTTGTGAGCCAGGCAGAACTGCCAAAACTCCGTCGCCAGATGTGAGAGATCCTGAGATCTCGTGCCACCCAGGTGATTTATGTACAGCACCGCCGACACATTGTCTAGTCGCAGTACGGAGCAATTGGATGAATTTCGCAAAAAAACTTCTGACAGCGAAAGAACTTGCCAATAGCTCCAGACAATTTATGTGGAGCCTCTTCTCTGTCTGTGACCACTTGCCTCCCGTGGATGAATCTCCGCATCGCACACCCCAACCCGTGAGGCAGGCGTCGGACTCTATGACCAGGTCTGGGGCAGTACCGAAAATTGCCCTGCCATTCCAGGCGTTGATATGGTGAAGCCACCAGGAGAGCTCCTCCGTCGCCTCCCAATCGATTGGAATCTCCTGATCGTATGAGAGGCCGTGGCGCAGAGACCGATTCTTCAGACGTTGCAACGCCCGATAATGTAGAGGTCCGGGAAAAATGAAGGAAATCCTGATGGAGGCCGACAACATCCCTATGACCCGTGCCAGGTGTCGAACGGTGATCACCGGACAATTCAACACTCTCCTGATCTCTTTCTTTATCGACTTCACCTTGGAGTTCGGAAGATGCATAGACCCGTGGATGGAATCGATCACAAACCCCAGGAATTCCATGGACCGAGAAGGGACGAGGTCCGACTTCGTCCAATTTATCAGGAATCCCAGGTTTTGTAGAAGAGACGTAGTCCAGGACAGGTGAAGCTGGAGAGAGGCTATGTCTTGAGACATAATAAGCAAATCGTCTAAATAGATAATGAGACGTACACCTTTCTCTCGCAACTTGCCTACCACAGGTTTCAGGAGCTTTGTGAAGCACCACGGAGCGGACGAGAGGCCGAACAGCAGGCAAGTGAACTTCCACGTTTGCGAGGTCCAACGAAACTGAAGGAAATCCTGATGCTCCCGCGCTATCGGCACCGTCAGGTAGGCATCCTGCAGATCCAGTTTGACCATCCAATCTCCTATCTGCAACAAATCCCGCAGACAATGGATGCCTTCCATCTTGAAGTGTTGGTAAGCAATGAAGGCATTCAGGGGACGGAGATTGATGACCGGTCGGACACCTCCGCCCTTCTTGGCTACCAAGAAAAGGTTGCTCACGAAACCTGGAGTGTTGGGGGAAACGGGGGCAATGGCACCTTTGTCAAACAAAGCCTGAACCTCCGCAGAGACTAAGGCCACGTCCGCATCGGAAAACCGAATCTGTCCAGGAAGTCGAGACTGAACTGGAGTGGACAGAAAATCTATTTTGTAACCCGATACGGCTTGTAGGACCCAAGGGTCCGAGGTCAGCGACCTCCACACATCGAGATGAAACCGCAGCCGTCCCCCCACCTGACAATCTGGAAGAAAGCGAGTTAGAAGCGTACTTACCATAAGGTCGTCTACCCTGGTAGGATCCCCTAGCTCCCCTGTTCTGCCATGGACGAGAACGTTGAGGGAAGAACGGTGTGAGCGCAGGTTTACGTTCTTGGAACTGGGATCTGGACAAACTGGTGTTACAGGCCTGAGTAGAAGTTAAGGTTAATGACTATTACAAGTCTAGGTAGAAGTTAAGGTTAAGGATTTAACTACGCAATACTAGTAGTTTCTGTTCCATAAGATTTTTTTATGTTTTAAAGATTAGAATGTTTTGGTTATTCTGTAAAAATGATCAACAGCTTGGCCTTGGTGATTTTCCTCTCCTGATTCTCTCCTGAGTTTTTTATGACCGTTAGTACTCTTTTTGAGGTAGCGATACGCAGGTCTAGTTACAAAATCTTATATATATGCAGACCTTTGTTTATACTCTGGGGCAGACCGAGAGACTGAAGCTAGACTTCATATCGAGACTGACTGGTATGTTTATTTTTATTTTTTATGCATATAAGTTTTAACAGGCATTCTATGTTATACTCTGTTTTAATTTTGGATTCCTGTAATTTTTATTATTTTTCAATAAATAATTACTATGATGAATTCTCAGTCCTTTCTTATAATTGTGCTCACGATTTCATCTATTGAATGTGAGACCTATCCACATGTATAAAATTGAAATTTGGTAACTTATCACTTAGGGTGGAGAATAACCTCTTTTTAAGACATTACATGGGAGGAAAGGTGTGAACCCATCACACTGGGGCCTCGAGATCCAATGACTGGACCCCTAGAGTAGCGGCCTGGCAGACGGCCCCTGTGTCTACCGGCCTCTCCAAAAACCTTACCGCGGAAAACCTTACGCATATTGGACTGGGCCTTGTCCAGCGCTGTAAAAGTATGCACATAATTGGCCAAATCTTTGACGAACGAGTCGCCGAATAAAAGACCTTTTGCCTGCGGGCCAGGCTCAGACACCGCCATATTGACCAGCTTGGGCTCAATCTTTAGTAGAATGGCCTTGCGTCGTTCAGAGGCCAGTGCCGTATTGGCGTTGCCGACCAGACAGATAACACGTTGTACCCAACCACGCAATGTCATAAGGTCCACCTGGGAATCTGTGGAAATAGCATTCTCAATAGATTCAAAAAGTTTTGTGGCTGGGCCCAAAATGTCTAAAATTTTATCTTGACAGTTCCTAAGAGAGAACTCAAGGCCCTTCTTAGACTTCCAACCAGTTTTACCCAAGAACTGGGCGATCTTCGGATCCACGTCCGGAGTAGTACACACGTCATCAGGCAAAGAGGGCCTAGGGCATTCCGCCCTCAAATTATTCCTGGCCGCCTTAGTTAGCGGTTTGCGGACCCGCGAGGCCACGTATTGAGCCACATGAGGCATGGGAGACCATTCAGCCGATCTGGGATTAGACAACTCGTCAGGATTAAAGAGAGGTTCACCACGGGGGTCCAGAAGGGTATCCCCAGAAACCTGGGCAAAAGGGAGATCGGGTTGGTCGGCATTGTCAGGTGTCTTATAATCATAATCAGAGAACCCACTCTGGTCGGTATCCACCGACACGTCAGAAACCTCCTCAGATGCCGACTCAGAGTCGGATGAGTCAGATAAGGTCTTAGCCTTTTTCCATCTGCGCACCGATTTTGCCCGATGCTGGGCTCTTTTCCGTGGTGTAACCACAGCCTCTGAGACAGGACGTACCGTGTCCGACATACGGGTTTTGGAGGACAAATGTTTACCCTGCACAGATTTAGATGAAGCCTTACGGGAGGCCCCCGAGGGTCCCTGTTGAGGCAAATCACTAGCAGGTGCCAGGGCAGACAACTGGGAAGCCTTAATGGCAGAAGAAATAGATTGGGAGATGTTAGAAGACATAATCCCCATAACAGAATGCAGGGCCTGGGTCACAGATTTACTCATGGTGGCATCCAGCAAGGAATGGAACTCTTCAGAGTTCATAATATCACCCTGTGGGTCATCAACCTCCCCACCAACAGCCCCTTTATCTAGAGGGGGCTGACCAAAAGGACCAGGGAGGGAAGGTGGAAGGGAATCTCTGTCAGAAAACATAGTATATGCCCACAGAGTGACAGACACGGCAAACACACAGCAAAAAACTGACAGGAATCGGCATTGTACACCAAAAAGATGGCTGCCGGAACGACCTGGCGTCAAAAAACAAGGCAAACCCTGGACGGACACGAAATATAAAGTCCGCCGCGGTATACCGGAGGAAAGGAGAAGCAGACACCTCAGAGGAACGTCGAGACGAGCCGAAACGAGGACTGCAAAGCCGGGATGAAACGGAACAAATCCGGAGTGCACGTTGCAAGCAGGAACACAGTAAAATGGCCGCCGCGCGTGAAAACGCGCATGTGCGCGGCAAGAGAAAGTACCAGTGACGTGGCAATGAAAATAAACGGTAAGAAAACAGAAAACGCCGTGGCAGAGCCAACGAAGAGAGAGAAAAAGGCAGGAAGGCACAACCGCCTTCCAGCTAAATGGTAGGACAAAGATATATATATATATTAATATAGCTATCTGCAAACACACAGAAGTAGAATATGGTATACTTATCTCCTGAGGGAGCAGCAAAGAAAAGAGGAAGTTAGATGGTTCCAAGCACTTATATAGGAGGAGGGGTATCCGTGATGAGCCCTTATTGGATGCCTAATGCATATGTTGATTGGTCTTTTTTCCTTGTTGTATTTTGTTCTAAAAATATTCTTTGCTGCTGAGGGAATAAAGAAAAGAGTTAAGCATAATGGGAGCCTCCGTGTCTTTATAAATCTGCAGAACTTTCAATAATACGTATTAGGGGCTCGATAGCAAGATCAAAGAAGAGGGGGGACAGAGGACAACCCTGCCGCGTCCTTTTTCCCAAAGGAAACCAATTGGAATTAATATCATTTACCGTTACTTGTGCCATGGGGAAGTTATATAAAGCTCGGAAGGCATAAATGAATGGGAGACCAAAATGATGAAATTTAAAAAAACGGATAAGATAAGACCAGGAAATTCTCCGCGTCACAACTTATGATAATAGCTTTTTTTAGTTTAGAGGCCGCAGTAGCCGTGATGACATTCCTGACGTTTAGAATGGCAACCTTTTACAAAACCTGTTTGAGAAGGAGAGAAGATTTTCGTTAAAATAGGCTGTAAACGAGCAGCCATGATCTTAGCAAAAATTTTAGGTCCTGATTTAATAAGGAGATAGGTCTGTATGAGGATAATGTCGCAGGGTCTCTATGAGGTTTAGGGAGAACAATAATCCCGGATGATGTAAATTCTTTAGGAAACGATTACAAAACGATTATAGATCTCGGCCAGATGGACCGGTACATATGTGGATAAAAGCTAGTAATATTCTGCGCTAAGACCGTCAGGGCCTGGGGTTTTACCATTGGGGAGATTTTTAAATTGTAGTTGAAATTTCCAGGGAGGTAATTGGTGCAGCAAGCCGCTTCCTATCCGCCGGCGATAATTTAGGGATGTTAGCTCTATGAAAAATGTGAGAAACTATATTTGGGTCAGCCGGATCTCCTTTAGTTTGCGAACAATTGTCTGATATCACCTCCCAGGCAGTGTTGGAGACCCGTACAACAGGGCGATGAGCCGTTTTTGAATACCGGATCAGGTTCGCCAGGAGTTTCCCGGATCTATTTCCCCATCTGAAGAAGGCATTTCTAGCATAATTATGGGAAAGTTGAGCCTTTTCATCAGCCCAAGCCTCAAACAGCGATTTGGTCTCTTTGTAAACCTTTGCCGTATGGGGCGTATTTAATGTTTTATGGGCAGCATACGCTCGGGAAAGCTCATTGGTAAGTTGAGTGAATCGCGCTTCAGCCTCCCTCCTGCGCCCTGCTACATAGGCAATAATGTGCCCCCTCATTATGGGTTTAGAGGCACCCCAGAATAAATCTGGATCGTCCAGGTGGACATGATTGTCGTCAACATAATCATTC
>VKOC01031193.1:0-17330 GCA_009364415.1 Spea multiplicata
TCCTACCTTTCCTCTGTTCTTTTTCTTCTTCTGTCCTGTCCTTCCGGTGCAGTAAAGGTGGGCGTGGCCTCAGTGCTGTGTGCCGGGATCTGACATCAAATCCCGACACACAGCATCAGTTACCGCGCGCATAGCAAGGGAGCAGGATCGGAGGTCTGTATTAACAGACCTCCCGCTCCCTTGATTGATTTTAAGCCGGTTGGGGTGAGATTTTTTATCTCCCCAACCGAGCTTGCTCCTCCAGCGGCGGACATTAATGTCCGTCTCTGGAGGAGTGCCAGGAACACCCTGGACGGACTGCCCGCCCCCCCAGCTCCCCGTTAGGTACTGTGCGCACGATGTTAGGTCGTGTGCGCTCCCTCAAAAAGTTCTGTGCGCGCGCACAAGCGCACAGCTTAGAGGGAACAGTGCATGTACCATGTTTGCAAGTACATACTCAGCTGGCAGATTTTCTATGAAATTGGATCTTTTCCCATATGTCACAAGTTAGATTTAGAAAAGAGTGGCAAGGTATTTAAAGAATAGTGCAACATAAACAAAACATATTTTTTTAAGTAATATTGGTCACCAACAGGGCTGTGCTGGGGATGAAAAGCGGCTCTCGCACATTAAGGCCAGCAACCGCTAAATGACATACATGTGGCCTCCATGTAGTTACACACAATGTTACTCTCTTGTGGCATGCAGCCTCATGAATCCATCTGGTAGCTAAACACTGAAAGTGTTGGTTACTATTTTTTGCATGGTTACGTGCAAGCAAACAGAAGTTTACCAAAATGCATTCAGCTGCATAAATACCATATATAGCTTATGTTATATATTTTGGAAGATATAGGCATAACACTCTCATCTCACTACTGCACAGCACACAACATACGGCAGAATAGGCATACATAAAATAAACTGTTAAATAATATACTAAAGAAATATAGTTTAGGTAAAAATACACATTTTCACATTTTTGCCACCACTTTCATTACCCACATAAACTAATCTGCAAATTTCTATTCCAAAATATATATATATAATCTGATCATAAAATATGTGTTTGTGGAGTTTTTATTATTATTTTTATTTTGGGATTTTGCCATGGTGGGGCAATTGGACTAACAATCTCATCTCACTACTCACATATAGTGAGTGGCTTCCATACTGATAGGAAGTCTCCCATTTACCGGAACCATCGGGTAGCCGTGTGCATAGACACGTTCCACGCCATCCATTATAGGTTTTAAGACACACATTTTCATGATGCCATTGAAGGTCATGATGATTTAAAGGGTTTAACGGTGTGATAAATTTTGGATGTGGATAGGGATACAAATTGGTTAACAATGAGCAGTCACTGTTTGAACTGTAACTATTCAGATAGTTTCATCACTTGGGTAGGCATGCACCAGGTGCATGTAAAAAACTAATATAATTTGTAGCTTTATCACCTTCTGATCTAACATAAATTGTTTATCTGTAGTCTTAAATGCTACCATTGTTGTCTGTTATGTGATATTTTTGGTGACTTGCCCTGCACGAACATCATGGGAAGCTGATTCTTTAAAGCAGAGTCAGAGAGTCTGGCTGAGCCGGTATATTGTTTACCGCATGCAGTATGAAAGGAGTAGTAAAAAGGTGCAGCATTAACATTAACATTAAAACTAGAACAACTTAACCTGATAGTAGTAATAAAACAATGGCACAGGAGTGCTTGTATATTTTGGCTAGAGGAACAAGTACAGCTTAGTGGTCCCCAGCCCCTGCCCTCTCCATAACTAACAGAAGCACATACTAACACACGCACAGACACACTCACTCTAAAACATAATTATTCCATCTCACCTCACTCTATCAATCATACCTCATCCCAAAAAAGCTTCACCTCACTCTATTAATCACCCAATCACACCTCACCCTTACCTTGTCTTGAGCTCTTTCTTGTAGCTGTTCATGCACTGTGTGAGGAACAGTGATTTTTTTGTGGGGCCATATAAGTTGACCCCATTATGCTCCTGTCTGAGAGGCTGGGCTGGTTGATGGACTAGGTTATCTGTGATTGTTTAAAAAGCTAAATTATTGTCGCATATTTTCACAAACTGTAGGTCATTGTTGATTAGTACTAGACTTGTGCATTCGTATTTGGGCGAACATGAATACGAACACGAAGGGTGCGTTTTCGTTGTTCATCCCAATTACCGAACATACAAACATTGCGGCAGCAACGACGAAGACACACAACATGAAGAATCTTCGTCTTCGTCTGCGAGCAGGGCTCTCTCCACCTAATGTATCGGTTTGTCTTAGTCTGTCAATTCTTGAATTTATGTATTGTATTAAGCACTGCGTAAACTGTTGGCGCTATATAAATAAAAGATAATAATAATTTCGCTGGTCCCTTCCCCATCTAGCCTACCTTATCTACGCAGCATTGCAGGGGTTAATGGAAGGAGAAATCCATAGGTTCGCTGTCAGGGGTTAAAGGGCCGTGCAAGCGACTCTATTGGTCGCCTGCAGGGGCCTCCTCTGGCATCAATCAATGGCGACCAATAGGCTCACTCAAACGGCCCTGTAACTCTGACAGTGCAACTTGGCCTGGGGAGACCACAGTTAAATGTCCGTACAAGCGACTTTATTGGTCATTCATACGGACTTTTAACTCTTGGAGCGGGGAGACTAGTGGTCTCTCCCGGCCAAATTACGGCACCAGGATTTTAACAGTCTGTACGAGTGACTCTATTGGTCACCAGCAGGTCGCCTCTGGGAGGATACAAACTGGATGTTAGGTGGAAGTGACTTCCAGTGGTATGGGGCAAAATGAGTAAAGTCTTGTAAGTGGAAAAATAAATAGTTAATAAGCAAGGAGGAAAGCCTTAGCCCACAGGAATATAAGGATCTAAGTAAGCAATATTATAGAGGGCTTTATATGTTAGAAGAAGGATTTCAGAGTTAATTCTGGAGTTAATAGGGAGCCTCTGAAATTGTTACCTGCAAATCCCTATACAGGTGGGTAAGTGATGGACAAAGTTAGGGGCAGAGAGATTTAGTGAGATGGGATGGGATCAAGGGGACAGGTTGTTGGGTAAGAGAGAGAAACAAAGATGGCAAGTTGTTCTTCATTTGTATGGTTAAAATCAGGGGGCGATAAGTAGGGGGAGTGATGGTGGGTGGTGTAAGTAGGGGTGGTAGAAAAGTTTATGTTGGGAGAATGGAGTAATAGAGAAGGTAGTTGAAGGTGGAAAAAAAGGTGTCATGGATTGGTAGAAAGGAAGCATGTGAGAGTGGAGAAGTAGAGTTGTTTAGTAAGAGATAGAGCAGAGTTGTAGTAGCATAAAATAGTGAATAAAGTCTTCGTTGTATTTGGATTTTCTGAAGCAGCGCCCAGCAATGCGATAGCACTTCTGAAGAAAGTATATGTTTTTAGAATGCCAAGGTTTGAGTCTAAGTTGTCTAGGGTAGCGTAGGGTAATATAGGTAATGCCGTTGAGAGAGGAACGTGTGTTGTAAAAAAAGATTGCTGCGTCTTGACAGAAAAGAGTTAACATGGACAGGTTCCAGTGGGGCTGAGAGTTGGCCTATGAATATGAGGTGAGCACTGTGGTGTTGTTTTGTTAGGGTTGAGTGTAGGAGAAAAGGTTAGAAGGATGTAGTCAGAAAGAAGGAAAAAACCTGAGTGTCCATCAGTGTGTGTGGAAGAATTAGTCCATTGGGAAAGATCAAAAGAGAAGATTAGGGAGAGGAGTTTGCTTCTACAGGAACGAGTTTAAAGCTAGAGATGATAGGTATGAGATTGTTCATGGTTGCGCATGTTGGATAAGGTTTGTGGTTTGACAAGTTGGGAACAGAGAGGAATGTATGGGGGACCAGGATTAGGAGACATGTCCCCGGAAGTGCAAGAACCGGTGGGCATCACAGTTGAAGGCTTTTTGGCTATGGTACTCAGGGAGACAGGAATTTGGAGTAGTCCCATTGAGCATAGTGGGAAGTGAAGGTGGTCAACTGTCTCCATAAAGTAAGATAGCACAGTGGTGGATGGGAGGATGGAACTATTTGTGTAGGCTTTATGAGGGCAATAAGGGGTTAGCACAATATTTTTGTTTTTCTTGGACTTTTAATTTGGGTAGCTGTTATAACTATAAGCATCACTCTGCACATGTATGTCTATATATATATCCATATATGCCCATACTTTAGCCAAGGTTCAGAATACAGCAAGCATGTTGTAATCTAAAACAAGTTATGTGTCAAGAGCTAGCACTCCCTACACTGTCAATATGTGTCTCTGGTTGTGTCACTCCTTTATTGTTTCATACAAGCTAAATCCACCTTGATCTATCAGGTGGAACTAAAGAACTTTAGGACAAAACATCGGTATACAATGAAGTTCGCTAAATATTCTTACAAATTCACATGTCATGTCGTTTGTGCTTAGCGTGTTCTTGTTGAGGGTTAAGCTCGGACTCCTGGGTATCTGTCATCCAGCCAAATGTCTGGCCAGTGAAGCAGATCTACCAAGAAGTCTGCAATGCTCATTCCGCTGAGACATAATCTGTGGAGTGCCTAATCAGGCACATAGTGTAAGAGATTTAAATGTTATTAGTTAAATTAATGGAGCCAAATCAAAAATGCTTGACCTACAGGGAATCTCTAAATGGTGAGAGTCCATAAATTCTGCCTTAAATGACATGAGAACACTTGCATTGCGGATGCGAATAGGAAGAAGATTTGTGCATGAATGTAATGAATCCTAGATGTGACACAAAAAGGTTCGGAACTATTTCCTGTGGCCTATTTGGAAAATGTACTGAAGCCCATTTACTACTTCATATTTATTCATATGCTTGTTATTTTTTTCCAAAAAAGAACATTAGTCAGTAGGGACTAAACTACAAAGGAATGATTTAGTTAACACAGAATAAATATCTTTGGCTGGCTACAATCCTATAGTGATTTGTAGAAAGCAGTTAATAAATGTAAACCAAGAAATGTAAAATAATGCCCCCAGAAAGGTTGAATTACAGGCCATAATCAGAAGAAAATCTATACAATTTATGAATTTGCTTTTTGCCCATATTCTTTGGACCAGAACGTATCTCCTGCTGCCTGCCCAAAATGTGTAATTGGTACATATGTTCTGCCCTTTAAATCAATGTTCCCTGTTTACTCTTCTAAGTATGCCTTACTCTGTTTACATCTTAAATATTTTGTATGTATCTATCTTTACAGTTCTATCTGAATATATACATATCTATACAATGATACATGTGTATTGGACATTTCTTTGTGTTAGTCTATGATGTCGTTTTTTACAAGCAGTTCTAGAAAAAAAATCAAACGAAGCAATTACTGTATTTGCTTGATTATAAAACAACCCTAATTATAAAACAACACCCCAAAATTTGAATATTACCATATTTGCTTGATTATAAGATGACCCTTAATATAAGATGACCCCCAAAATTTGAATATTAATTTGGGGGGAAAAAAGGTCTATATCCTAATATCCTATAGGAAAAAAGTTTTACTTGTAAATATTAATTCACATGTAAACTATTTTTTCATATTTAATAAAACTATGATTGAAAAAATGCATTTTTTGTTTTTATTCCCTTTTATTTCCCAACATGCCGCCAGTTATGCACATCTGCCCCCTGGCTTGCCACTTAAACCCCCCAGATATGCCTTTCCCCCCCCTTATATACCACTCTGCCTCCCTAATATGTTCCTCTGCCCCCAGAAATGCCTTATACCCCCTATATGTCACTCTGCCCCCTAAATTGCCTTACAATATCTCACAAAACTGAGTACACCCCTCACATTTTTGTTAACATTTTATTATATCTTTTCATGTGACAACACTGAAGAAATGACACTCTGCTACAATGTAAATTAGTGAGTGTACAGCATAGATTTGCTGTCCCCTCAAAATAATTCAACACACAGCCATTAATGTCTAAACCTTAGCAACAAAAGTGAGTACACCCCTAAGTGGAAATGTGAAAATTGGGGCCAATTAGCCATTTCCCCTCCCCGGTGTCATGTGACTCATTAGTGTTACAAGGTTTTAGATGTGAATGGGGAGCGGGTGTGTTCAACATGGTACCTCATGGCAAAGAACTCTCTGAGGATCTGAAAAAAAAATGTTGCTCTACATAAAGATGGCCTAGGCTATAAGAAGATTGCCAAGACTCTGAAACTGAGCTGCAGCACGGTAGGCAAGACCATACAGCAGTTTCACAGGACAGGTTCCATTAAGAACAGGCCTCGCCATGGTCGACCAAAGTTGAGTGCACATGCTCAGCGTCATATCTAGAGGTTGTCTTTGGGAATTAGACGTATGAGGGCTGCCAGCATTGCTGCAGAGGTTGAAAGGGTGTGGATCAGCCTGTCAGTGCTCAGACCATACGCCGCACACCGCATCAAATTGGTCTGCATGTCGTCCCAGAAGGAAGCCTCTTCTAAAGATGATGCACAAGAAAACCTGCAAACAGTTTGCTGAAGACAAGCAGACTAAGCACATGGATTACTGGAACCATGTTCTTTGGTCCCATGAGTCCAAGATAAACTTATTTGGTTCAGATGGTGTCAAGCATGTGTAGCGGCAACCAGGTGAGGAGTACAAAGACAAGTGTGTCTTGCCTACAATCAAGCATGGTGGTGGGAGTGTCATGGTCTGGGCCTGCATGAGTGCTGCCGGCACTGGGGAGCTACAGTTCATTGAGGGAACCATGAATGCCAACATGTACTGTGACATACTGAAGCAGGGCATGATTCTCTCACTTCGTAGACTGGGCCGCAGGGCAGTATTCCAACATAACGACCCAAAACACACCTGCAAGATGGCCACTGCCTTGCTAAAGAAGGTGAGAGTAAAGGTGATGGACTGGCCAAGCATGTCTCCAGAACTAAACCCTATTGAGCATCTGTGGGGCATCCTCAGACGGAAGGTGGGGGATCGCTAGGTCTCTAACATCCACCAGCTCCGAGATATCGTCATGGAGGAGTGGAAGAGCACTCCAGTGGCAACCTGTGAAGCTCTGGTGAACTCCATTGCCCAAGAGGGTTAAGGCAGTGCTGGAAAATAATGGAGACCACACAAAATATTGACCCTTTGGGCCCAATTTGGACATTTCCACTTAGGGGTGTACTCACTTTTGTGGCCAAGGTTTAGACATTAATGGCTGTGTGTTGAGTTATTTTGAGGGGACAGCAAAGTTACACTGTTATACAGGCTGTACACTCACTTCTTTACATTGTAGCAGAGTGTCGCTTCTTCAGTGTTGTCACATATAAAGATATAATAAAATATTTACAAAAATGAGAGGGTGTTCTCACTTCTGGGAGATATTGTATACCCCCTGATATGCCACTTTGGCCCCCAAACTTACCAATGCATCCTCAGACTTGCCCCCGTGCTATGCGTATCTGCTGCTGCCTGGCACTTCTGCTATGGCTTGTATGACAGAGCCCCGGAAGGTCATCTCATGCCGGCACTCCATCATAGAAGCCCCCTGCCGGACAGCAGCGGAGGTCTGTCTGTGCGCATACGCTCACCAGCTGCCAGCAACGAGGATCCAGGTCTCCTGCAGCTCTACAGGGGATCTGGATCTTAGTCTTATAGTCAGACCTCTATTTCATGTCCGATTTTAAGACAACCTCCAATATAAGACAAGAGTTATTTTTCAGAGCATTTGTGCTGAAAAAAATCTCGTCCTATTTTTGAGCAAATACGGTAATTTGTACCCGTGAGTTTTGTAGAATGGAAACTTGTGCATCACAATAACAGGAACAGCTCTAGAGCCATAAATCACTAATTAGTGATTAGAAATTAGAATTATTGGTGGCTCATCTTTAACATAACACATTTGAGAGAGGCGTAACTAGAAACCATAGGGCCCTGGTGCGAAAATTGCCATCTTTGACCCAAACAGCTGGTCTGTGCCATCATAACCCCCTCCAACATACACTCTGGCACACATATGTAAACACACAAATAACATGTACACATTCAACCACACACATTCCCTCTAACGTCACTAAGGCTAACACATACTCCATCTCACCCCATTACATATCCATGCTTACACACAAACACCTACACATCCATGCACACATGCATAGACACAATTACACATCCATGGTCACACAAATACACATCCATGCTCACAAACTCATTTTTGCTCATATACATACATAAATACAAACAAATATACATACACCCCCCGCCTCTGATTACCTCTCATCTCTCAAGCTGCTTTCTCTCTGGCCTCTATGTATACCTCGTGCTTTCCTGTCCCCAGTCCTAAAGCCAAAAGGCCAGTGGCGTAACTTCAGGGTTAATAACACCCGTGCCTCTAGGGGGCCTGGGGCAACCCCTGCAACCACCTGTTCCTGTCTCCCTGTGCCAGTTCAAAATAGTTTAAAAAGGACCCTCCCAACCTGGAGCGTTGCTCCAGGCCCCCTAGAGGCACGGGCGTTATGAACCCAGTAGTTACGGCACTGAGAAAATTAATGAATTAATGTGTGGATGAATTGTGTGTATGAATGAGAGAATGAGTGGATGAATTGTGTGAATTAATGAGTGAATTAATGTGTGGATGACTTGCTTGAATGATTTTTGAAAATGCATTATTGAATATGTGTAAATGATTAGTGTGAATGAGTGAGGTAATTAATGATTGTGTGAATGAATGAGAGAATGAATTAACATATGGATGAATTGTGTGAATGAGTGAGAAAATTAATGAATTATTGTGTGTATGAATGAATGAGTGAGAGAATGAATGTGTGAATAAAGGAGTGAATGAGTGAGTGACTGTATAAGTGTTTGTGTGTATCATAGATCAGGGCTCGACAAATCCCAGACGCCAGGTCGCCATGGCAACTGATAATTTTGTCCTGGCGCCTAGGTGTTTGTGAGCCAAACTGGTGGCCGAAACATATCTTCGGCAAAATGCCGAAATAAAAAAAACAGCCAAAAATAATCTCTGCAGGGACCGCACTGCTTAACTGAGAAGTTCATTCAGAGAGACAGAGAGAGAAGCAGCAGGGCCCCTATGGAAGTCTGAGTGTGAGAAATCTGCAGTGCAGGTAAAGGGGTAAAGGAGAGTGCACGAATGAGTATATAAATGAGTGTGTGTGATAGCATGGTTGTGTAAGTGGGGGGAGGACCACGGCAAAGTGATGTGCAGCATCAATACACAAGGGGGGGCAGCAAGCCAGGTTTCAGCATGTACTCCTATCATGCCAAGTCATGCTGGAACCTGGGTATGTCTGGGCAGGACTGTGATTGCTGTTAACAATCAATAACGAAAGTCGTTGTCAACGATTTTCATTATGGATTAGTCGATGCTCGATCCGTTGTTGAGCTGAAGGCTGACTTTTCTGCTACTTGGAGAGAGTGCAATGTGTGTTGCTGGATCAAGGTGCTAGGGCAAAGTGTGAGTGCGGGGCAAAGTGTGAAACTAAGTGCTGGGGCAAAGTGCGAGATTGAGTGCTGGGTCAAAGTGCAAGACTGAGTGCTGAGGCAAACTGTGAGTGCTTGGGCAAAGTGCGTGATTGAGTGCTGGGGCAAAGTGAGAGACTGAGTGCTGGGGCAAAGTGTGAGTGAATTAATTAGTGTGTGCGTGATAGCATGCTAGTGTAAGTGCTGGAACCTAGGCATGATGGGACTGTGATTGCTGTTAGCAATCACACTCCTATCATGCCAAGTCAGCCAGCACATGCTGAAACCTGGCTAGCTGCTCTCCTTGTGTATTGATGCTGCCAGCAGTATGGGGTCTGCACATCACTTACAGCCACCCTGTACCAGTATCTACTGGCTGACTTGGCATGATAGGAGTGTGATTGCTAGTAGCAATCGCAGTCCCATCATGCCTAGGTTCCAGCATTTACTGGTTGCCTGGGTATAAAAGGAGTGTGATTGTTGTTAGCAATGACACTCATATCATGCCAAGTCATATTGTGGTGTGTTACTTACTTTTAATAAAAGTGTGGTTAACACACCAAAATTGGACAAAAACAATAACAATATTAATTTATATATGATTGTTGACAGCAATCACACTCCTATGATGCCCAGCCAATCAGTACATGCTGGAATCTGGGTATGCCTGAGATTGCTGTTAACAATCATTATATATATATATCTGTATATTAACATTGTTATTAACCTTTTGTACAATTTTGGTGTTTAACTTTTATTAAAAGTGTGGGATTTTTTATTATTTTTAAAGGTGTGGGGGGGTCGTTTTCCGCTAGGTGAACCCTGAATTTGCGGTTTTGGTCCAGAATTTTCATTTCGGTGTATGCCTAGGATAAATAGAACTATTTCATTTTTACATATCCAGAATCCTGAATTTGTAGTCACAAAACTTTCTAGGCCCAGAAATCAGTGAGAGGTAAAGGTTTTGTGTCATTTACGTTATTTTTATCTGCATATTTTATTAAAAGCCATATTTTCTCACAGTGAAAAATGAGTGTGAGTGTGGCCCACGCACGTATACAATTCTGATGGCCTAAATCTATAAGAAAATATTTAGAAACAATTAGAAATTAGGCAGCTACAACCTAGTAGCCCAACAGTTTGATTAGGGACTGTACAAGCAAACTGTCCATCTTAGCAAAATTTAAACACATAGTTACAGTTATATAGGCTGAAAAAGACATGCATCCATCAAGTTCAGCCTTTCCTATATCTGTTAATTTGTTGCTGTTGATCCAAAAGAAGTTAGTCAAAAAAATTCCAATTTTGCACTAACCAGGGGAAAAAAATCCTTCTTGACTCCAAAATGGCAGTCAGATTTCTCCTTGGATCAATAAGCCGTTTCCCCATAACTACAGATTATATCACCGAATATTATGTTTTTCCAAGTATCCATCCAATTGCTGTTTAAACGTCTGTACAGACTCCGATAAAACTACCTCTGCAGGCAGAGAATTCCACATCCTTATTGTCCTTACTGTAAAAAACCCTTTCCTCTGCTTTAGACTAAATCTCCTTTTTTCCAGTCTGAACGCGTGACCACGTGTCCTATGCATATTCCTGTTTATGAACAGATTTCCATACAATGGTTTGTATTGGCCCCGAATATATTTATATAACGTTATCATATCCCCTCTGAGGCGACGTTTTTCTAAACTAAACAGATTTAAATTTGTTAACCTTTCTTCATAACTATAGTGCTCCATTCCTTTTATTAATTTTGTAGCCCGCCTCTGCACCCTTTCTAGTGCTATGATATCCTTCTTTAGAATAGGTGCCCAAAATTGCACAGCATATTCAAAGTACAGCCTTACCATTTATACCGAGGCAAAATTATATCTTTATCCCGCGACTTGATGCCTCTTTTTATACACAACAATACCTTACTGGCCTTAGCAACCGCAGACTGACACTGCACATGTACGGGCATTGTCGTTATCACGTTGCATGGCAACCCCGTACATGTACGGGCTTTGTCGTTAAGGGGTTAATGAACCTATATTTTCATTTTTATTTTTTTTTATTTATGTAATTTTTGGGGTTAGTTTTGTTCTCTTTGGCAATCACCTCTCATTTTCTAGTTTAGCCCATCTAATCACCTTTTTGCATGCTTTATTGGCTTCCTTATATCTTATATGGGATGCCTCTGATTCATCTGATTTAAATGCTGTAAAAGCCATTTTTTTATTTTTAATTTTCTGTTTAACGTCCCCACTAAGCCACATTGGTTTCAATTTATCTTGCCTGCGGGCTGCAAAATTCCTTTCAGTCAGCTAATGCTGGTCACTTTTTTGTTATTTAGTGTTAAGTAGATAGCAAAAGGCGTATATAGGAGATAAGCTACGTTACTTTAACAATGCATTTTAGCAAAATTTAAAACACTTCATATCTGTCACTTATATGACTGACGATTCTCATTCCTTACCGTCATTTATTGCTGATCTTTTTGTTATTTAGTTTTAGGTAGAGAAAAACAGACATATATAGCAGAACAGCTATGTTACATTAACTGTTTGACAGGGTTGTGTTCACAATCAAACAGTGAACCTTAGCAAAATATAAAGACTTGATATCTGTCATGGCGGGGAAGGGTTTCATGGGGGGGGCAAAATGGAGATGATAACACTTGTTAGCAATGGCTGTAGCTAAAATACATAAACTCATTAATTATAAGGGGTGTCCAGATACTTATGGACATATACTGTATATATGTGTGCGTAATTGTGTGTATATAAAGGTAAATAGTGTTGCCAGGATAGAATGTATCCATTGATATCAATATTAACTGCCTGATTTCTTAATTTGCAGCCTTGTGGCACTGGTGCCTTACTAATCACAGTAGGCATTAATTATACGTTCAGCAATCCCAAGTGCAGTGTTAACAGCAGAAATACATTTCGAACCAAGTCACCAAACATATATTTTTTTTTATTCCAGGTATCCCATAAATGCCTGAAACAACAAAGGGGATAGCAGACGACCACAAGAAAGCTGGAATACTGATACGTTTCTCTTACTGGTGGGCCAGTTTGTCTCTAACTTTGCCATTTTATTTCAGCAAATCCATTCCTCCCACAGAGCAGCCTCGCTGCACCCATAAAAATAACAAGGCCCCAACTGAGTTCTGAATAAAGGAAATGTCTGATGCTTATGACAGTCGAGGGACAAGACTGTGAATGTACCCTACACGGTATGCATTGATTTCCACAGACAAACAGAACATTGGGAGCATGAAGCAAAACTAAGTTCTAACCCCTTCTCTGCCAGAGAGTATCATTTTTTCTTGACATTTTGAACAAATATTTCATTGCAAATTTAAAATGTTACATTTATTATGTGTGTTCTGCTGGTGATACTCTAAAAAAAAAAATCTAAAAAAAAATTTAAATGAATTTGATGTCTACGAGTGATAAAGCAGCAGTTCCCGCATACAGCAGCCCCTCTTCTGCTCCATGGTGCACCACTGCTCCATGGGCTGGTTGGGTCCCCCTTATAAAAGCCTTCATAGCAAACTAACTCCGAGCTGTGTATTCCTTAAGATTGTAAGCCCATTTGAGCAGGGCCCTCGTCACCTCTTGTTTCTAAATGATAGCGCTATATAAAAACATTAACTAATAATCCATATAATGCTGCAAATCGCTTAGCATAGAGTACAGTGCCTGTGGAGGTAAGTGGTGGGGACATAGTGATACTGTACAGAGTTACCCTTAAAACAATGTCATGCTGGAATACCCATGCATGACCCATTTTCAATGCCCTGGCTGAGGGAAGGAGGTGCTCACCCAAGATTTGACTGTACATGGCCCCACCCTTCGCCCCTTTGAGGTGGTGAAGTTGTCCTTTCCCCTTAGCAGAAAAACACCTCCAAACCATAATGTTTCCATGTTTGTCGGTGGGGATGGTGTTCTTGAGGTCATAGACAGCATTCCTCCTCCTCCAAACACAGCTAGTTGAGTTGATGCCAAATAGCTTGATTTTGGTATCAGCTCACCACAACACTTTCGCCGAGTTCCCCTCTGAATCATTCAGATGTTCATTGGCAAACTTCAGACGGGCTGTACATGTGCTTTCTTGAGCAAGGGGACCTTGCGGGCACTGCAGGATTTCAGTCCTTTGCGGCGTAATGTGTTACCAATTGTTTTCTTGGTGACTATGAGGTCCCAGCTGCCTTGAGATCATTGACAAGATACTCATGTGTAGTTTTGTGCTGATTCCTCACTGTTCTCATGATCATTGAAACTCCACTCTGCAGATAAACAGAAGCTGGTCGTGCATGGAGCCCCAGACCGAGGGAGATTGACAGTTATTTTGTGTTTCTACCATTTATGAATAATCGCACCAACTGTTATCACCTTCTCACCAAGCTGCTTGGCTATGGTCTTGTAGCCCATTCCAGCCTTGAGTAGGTCTACAATCTTGTCCCTGACATCCTTGGACAGCTCTTTGGTCTTGGCCATGGTGGAAAGCTTTGGAATCTGATTGATTGTTTGCTTCTGTGGATAGGTGTCTTTTATACAGGTAAAAAAATGAGAATAGTAGCTCTCCATTTAAGAAAGGACACATGGGATCCAGACATCTTGCTGATTGATAGGGGATCAAATACGTATTTCACTGAGTAAAATGCAAATCAATTTATAATTTGTTTGAAATGCGTTATTCTGGATTTTTTTATTGTTATTCTGTCTCTCACTGTTCAAATAAACCTACCATTAAAAATTAAAGAATATAGATTAATCATGTCTTTGTCAGTGGGCAAACTTACAAAATCAGCAGGGGATCAAATAATTTTTTCCTTCACTGTATTTGTTTTTCTTATTGTACATACTATTTTATCATGTTATCCACAGACAAACTAATGAAAACTTACTCCCTAAATAAAAATATAGAAATAAAGGAATAAAGGAAGGGGGAAAAATCTTTCCAGAAGCTATACAAAGATATCAGCAACAGCGTTATCCCCAGAGGATGATAAATTGCAAAATAAATCGTTATTGAGACACACAAGTGATATGGTAATTATCTGGCAGAATAAATGACACCGGTTATATAAGTTCAATATTCAGTTCAGTTGTACCTTAACAGCTGCTCCATGCTAGACCTGTTTAATTTGTTCTTAGATCACTGTCTGAATTAATTAGCTGGAACAATACTGCTCTACTTTTATGTAATTCCCTAATGGAGTAAGTGGCTTTTAATTTGTATGATTATTATGCAGATAAACAGAAGTTGGTTTTGTTAAACATAACTGGGGTATGTTATTGCCATGTAGGAACATGACAGAAATCAATAATGGTAGCTTAAAACTAATTGAACTTTCTCTAAGATTAATATTAGTGTACTAATGATGATTAGTGTACTGTATGATAAAGCTAGGACTGGCATGCATACTTTCATACTTACATCTGTCTTGTTTAAGCAGGACAGTCCTGATTTTCAGACACTGCCTTGCTGCCCCACCAAGCTGCTCTACAGTGATGTTCTTGGGCCCGTTATGGAGATCAGCCCACCAAGCTGTTAAATCAATTGAGGTCTGTACTTTTGCAATGCAAACCACTTTCATAGTCTCCACACTGCTACTTTGCGACCTATTGAAAATGGAGAGCCAGGATATAATGTCATGTCCCGTCACTCGGCTTCAAAAGGTCATAAGGGGGCTGCCTTTAACCACGCACCTGACCCATGCCCAAGGCATTTTGAGACATACAGGCATGGAAGCCTGGGGCCCGTTAAACAAATCACTTACAAACATTCGGTAGAGTTTATGCACTTAATTTACATTCTGTGAAGAAACAGTGTCATAAAATATTCTATTTTGCTGAATACATTAAAGAGCATGCTAAATTAAAATGTGTGCATACATGAACAGAACTTTATGGTATGGTGCTTTTAAGGCATTGAAGAGACATCACGCTATATAAAATAGATCTCCATTAAACAGTATTATTTTTAAAGTCTTGACCCACCAATAAATCACGAATTGCCGAGACACATAGGTTGATAATATATTTTAAGTATTTTTTAATAAATTATGCACTTCTCTCTGAAGTACATTCTATGGCAGACTTTGATAAATGTAGGTTATAGCGACCTGTGGTCCTAGAATGGATTTGTGAATTAATTATTTTGATATAGTTGTCCAGAGTCCATAGAATATACACTGTTAGTTTGATAACATCATCTGTAATTTGCAACGAGCTATTCCAATACTCAAGGATTGTTTTGTTATCATATTTAAAATGATAGAATGTTATCATGAATGATAACATTTACTTCAAGGAAGATATTATTGAATTATACTTTTTTCCCACAAAGCTTTCAGCTTAAGGGGCAGTATAGGTGAAGCTGGGTCAGAGTACTTTGTGAATTCACTATCATTTAAGTAGTTACTAGCTTTTACGTTAGTGGTAATTTATGCTGTCAATGTATTGACCTTGGCAGGTTCCTTGGCCTCCAGATTTAGTTTCACGTTGGCCTTAAATGCTTTTAATGAATACCCAATTCATGCATTCTTGTTTATCCAGTATTAGCCTCTACTACTGCTTGGGTGGCAATGCCATCCTTTAGACCACCCAGGTTAGGGGTGTTTGGGGAGACCAATCCTGGTTTGGCGATCCAGACCACAAAATGAGTAAGCTGACATTATGTTTATTACTGTTTTATACTTTTTAAAACTATCTGGTGCTGTGACAAAATGCATTTCTTTGAATCATAGTTAGATAGTAGGCAGTAGAGAATAATATGAGTGTAATATTCCATAGTACAAAGAAGAGCAAATTAGCAGCTCTCAGAATCAAACCAACAAATTCATACTGTTACTAAACATAAGGCTCTAGTACTGTATTTTGGCCAAAGCACATAAGCTCACTTGCCACGTCAGGCACCCACGAGAGATGACACCTAACTGAAATATAGGGTCAGTAAATCAAGACAAAATATTTGGCCTTTCAGACCAAATATCTGTGATAAGAAAAGAGACACCCTTAATAGACTTCACCTATTTAACACTTAATAGGGAACTCAAACAAAAAAGAGGGACCTTTTTCTCCTCCAAACAAAGTGTCCATCATCCTTTTTCTCACAACATGAACATGATATTGTGAGCGTTAAAAGAGGAGCTCTTAAAGCTCACAAAACTGTTTTCTATGTAACCCTATTTACCTAGCATCCACCAACTTTATGGTTCCTTACTATTGTTTATAATTTCTTATTCTACTGACCTTTAATTGTACAAATCTGATGTTAAAACCCCATGTAACGTGGAATACACCAACCATGACCCCCCCCCAAAAAATAATACATGAACACAAAAATGATTATTACATTTATGAAACCATAAATGTAATATGGATGACTATGTCCACAGAACAGATCATACAGCTGTTTTTAACAGTAATATATATTTGAAGGTACACAAGAAGAACATTTTCACAATAGACCCAACAATGTGTGATCTCCAATCCATTTTATGTCCAGAACAGAGAATTATATAATGGCATATGTGGCTAATCAGGATGACTTTTAAGACTTGCAATATACATATTTTTTATTAGAAACCATAATCTACTATTGGTTTACATGGTACCTAAGAAGCATCAATACAGCAATGATATATCTGATGCAAATCAAAAAGCACAATACATAATTGTCATCTGGCCTTTAGTTGAATTTAGGGAGTGGAGCATACATGTTTCATAAACCCCATTAATATACATAAACTGCAGTGTCTGTGACGAGGCTTATCAATGTAATCTTTGCCTATGGGGCATTTGGTCAGATGTCCATCATAAAGCTTGGTGGCGCCTACCTTGGTGTGGAAATGCAGTTATTGAGGACAATTCCCTCTGTCCATTTCATGCAT
>VKOC01031194.1:0-13259 GCA_009364415.1 Spea multiplicata
CAAGAAGGAATTTTTTTCCCTGATTAGTGCAAAATTGGAAAGAGCGAAACCGGGGTTTTTTGCCTTCTTTTGGATCAACAGCAACAAATTAACAGATATAGGAAAGGCTGAACTTGATGGATGCATGTCTTTTTTCAGCCTATATAATAATGAGAGTGTAGCTTGTCCTTTAGCAGCTATGGCAGTACACATTTTGTGCATTCTTGGAGCCTGACACCTTTCATTTGATGAAAGCTGACCTTATCAAAGACAAAACAAGTCAATGATATCAGACTTTCATCATTATTAGCGCTATTATTAGAATCATTATGAGCAATATATATTGAACATTGGATCTAATACGTGATCAAATACGTGTAAGATTAACGCTCAGCTATTTCACTGAAGTGACAGATTTGGGCTTTAAGTGTATGCAAATACCAGCTAAGACTCTATTAAAAAAACATTGTGTGAAACCATTTCACAGATATATAAAAACATACACCTGTTTACGTGATAACTGGAAGTATATGGGTTAAGCAAATATTAGGCCACCAAGATGAAATCTGTTAAAGTTAACTGACCACTACTCGCAAGTTGTGCCCACTTCCTGTCCATTTCATATCAATTTTGGGCTAAAATTGCCCCTTGAAAAGGGATAATCTTGCCTCTTCATCTTAACTTTATGTCCAGCATACCTAGGAGCATAGACTAACCACAATGTAAGCTATGCAAATGCCAAGGGCAATCGATTGTCCTTTTACTTAATGCTCAAAAAATCTGAAACACATTCTTAAGATGACCTGTTCTGTAACTTGCTGACCGTGAAAATGATTCATTTATGATTAAGAGTGGATGTGGAGAGTACACAAAATAAACTCAATCCACTTAGCATATGCTTAAATAACCAAAAACAAATTTTCTTGTTATCTTGGCTTGAGATAACAGAAACCACTGTATTATGACCTGAGCTATTTTCCAAAAAATAAGTAAAATCAGTTTTGGTATGTATCTGACCTTATGTGTTGTACCAGAAGAAATCATCTGTTTTATATTTTTCCAACAATAACTTCAGGAATTCGCGATTCATTTAACATGTTAATAAGATGCAATACACTATCTTTTGTAATAATAATAATAATAATAAGTTAAATGAAACCTTTTTATTGGACAATATAGACGAAAATGTACCGTTACATATGCCTTTGGGATCTCACGGGTCCCTTCTTAAGATGGAATGTAATTTTGGTTACAAAGGTAAGAACAAATTAATTACCCGTGTATTACCTGGGAAAATCACTCTAATTGGGTTCCCACAGAAAATATACCGTATTGGCTCAAATATAGGCTGCACCCAAATATAGGCCGCACCCTTAAAGTTTGGTGCTATTTTAAAGCAAAAAATATTTTTAAGGAACAAAATACACATAAGTGAAATGGTAAAACAGTATTTTATCTAATACACAGGCAGACATGTCTTGTAACATTTTTGGTACCTATTATACAGTTTGTCAGCATAGCTTATATACAGACAGAAAACCAATAGCCATTTTGAGGTCCCCCCTTAATTCATAATGTACCTTACTTATAGATATGCCCCTCTGCCCCTGATATGCCACTCTGTGCCCCAGATATGCTTTATAACCCCTGATATGCCACTCTGTGCCCCTAATACGCTTTATAACCCTTTCTATGCTTTATACCCCTAGATATGTCCACCTGCCCCCCCCAGATATGCTTAATTCCCCCTAGAAGTACCACTCTGCCCCCTTGAAATGCCACTCTGCTTCCTAAAAGTGCCACTCCCCCCAACTTACCAATGCACCCCCAAACTCCCTGGTGTCTAGCGGGGCCAGCCAGTGGACATCTGCACAAGGCGTGCAGACAACCTCCGCTGCCGGCACTTACCCCAGGGCTTCTATGATGGAGAAGCACTGGCGGAGGTGCCTGCAACAGAGGTTGTCTACGCGCAACGCCACAGCCGGTGAACGGCTGCTCGATACGTGTAGACAACCTCTGCTGCCGGGGGATCTGCTTACCCGCAGCAGGGATAAACGAAAATGAAAAAACACCTGCCCGGCACCCGGCACTGCATGTCCCAGGTATCAGGCAACAAGAACTGTGCATCGCTGAGCTAAATATAGGTCACACTCACACCCCACTTTAAGGCTTTAAGTGTGGAGGGGTGCGGCCTATATTCGGGCCAATACGCTATATGGTTGCAAGTCTTGCTTGCTAGGTTCATACAATCATTTTATGTCATGCATGTTATGTTTTTGGCAGCAGTATCGGTAAGTTTGGCTGCTTCCACGGTGAGTGAGTACGTATGTGTGAGTGAGTATGTGTAGGCATGAGTGTGTATGTGTGTTAGTATGATTGTGTAGGTTTGTGTGAATGTGAGAGTGTGTGTATAAATATGTGTGACAATATGTATGTGAGTCACCAGGGAGACAAGGTTCGATGGGACCAATTGACTTTACCTGTCCCCTAGGCCAGAAGGCTCAAGCCTTTCCCTGCTGAAACCAAAAGAGAGGATGCAAAGTTAATCCATTGTATGATTTTTCCTTAACACCCAGCACATATACAATACATTCTGAGATATATATAATAAAAAAAGATATTGGTGAAAAACACATTTCACATCAAAGAGGTCCAAAAATCCAAGAAATTACATTGTTCATGCTCAGTTGGAATCCGTTCCTGCAACTGTTTGGATTTGCAACCCCTTAAAAGGTTTTATTAAGATATAGCAATGGTAAGCTGTGTCTGTCCAGAGTATTATTGCAGCTGAAAAAATAGAGTTTAATAGTTCTTCAAGGTGTCGTGATAGTCAAGATAGTGTATTGTATCTGATCGTGTGTTGCTGGGGAAAGCAGTATGAGGATAAAACAGTTGAACAGTTGTGTAAGAAAGTCCTTAAACATGTAATCTATCTATAGATTGGAAATGTTAATCCAGTCATGTCAGTTCATTTTATAATTTCACCCCATTTTATGCCTGTCTTTTACAATTATACATCAGGTTAAAAAGTCAAGGAGAAACGTTGATTTCAATAATAAACATCTTAAAAGAGAAGTGTTTTGGATATAGACTCAAAACAGTGTCTCCACAGAGGTTAAATTAAAGGTTTACATTTACACCCTTCCTCCCATATAAGGTACTTATGACTCTTAAGGACTTCCATTGTTTCTCTATATTTACTACCAATGTCTTCCTTTGTCTTTTCAATTTGAATTTACATTTAAGCTAAAATATTTAGCAATTTGTAGTGGTTATTGTATATAAGCAGATGTACCATAATTGTTGTAATTGTTTCTTTATGTATGATAACGTGTAGGTGGCTGACAATCTAATATTGTTGGATAGAATTTTTTGTAAAGACCATATTTAAAAAATATGTTATATGAGCCATCACGGTGGCAGTATTGGATTGGATTTGGCAATTGAGTCTAAAAGATGTTTGAACTTTTTCTAATGACGGGGGAACATATGTTATTAACATATTTTGTAGGCTGGCTGCAACATTAGCCATATTTATTTCATGTTAAGGAGTAACTGGAGTTCATTCATCTAATCAAACACTGTATATTATAGATACTTGTAAATCCCCTGTATGGTTTGGTCTAGCATTCCATATTGCCAAATTAAATTATTACTGTGTGTGTGTGTTCATCCACATTCAAGCACCAATGCAAATTTACACATTTCCCTTCAGGCATGTGATTATTTTTCACCACGTAAATTTCCTACTATCATGATTTAAAGAAAAAAAAAGTTATATTGTTTTTTAAAGCAAAAATACCACTACACTCATGCATAGCCTTGTGTCCACTTCGTCCTTTGTATTTGGTATTTCTCCTGCTTTTTAAATAAATGGCACGGCCACTTTAGGTATAGGACATGGTCTATTCTGCGTATTTATTTTATTTTGATGTCCCCGGAAAGCACAGCCAATTTATTCTAGAAAATATTATCTAAATAGAACCAGACTGGGAATAAAAATCAGTACTGGTACTTTAAAATCAGTAGACAATATATCAAGAGTATGTATACTCAAGGCTGGGTGCATACTATACTTTTACTTCTTCTTACTAGACATGGACGTGTAGTATACAGCAATATGTATTCAGCCGGCACCCATATGTTAGTATTTCATTAGCCAAAAGAGTCACATTAATAGTAGAGCTGACGGGCACCAGCCCTGCGGCTCTTGCCTGATATGCCCGACGGCCAGTACAAACCTCTATTAAACCCTATGGACGCTCAACATTGAACTTCTTTTATTTTTCTGTAAAAAGATAAGAAAACCAACAACTTTATTAAAGGCCACTTGTAGCTTGACATTATAAACTTGAAGCTTTTGCTAGTTCCTTTGTTAGAGTAGCAGGGATAATATGTTTTTTTTTTTTTATTGACACAGCATAATTGCATTATTTCTCCATATTATTTTTTGATTACACAAATAGGCATTACTCCCAATAAGCAATAGCTTATTTTGCTTTTACACTGCACTACCGATACAGAATGAGCCTCTACACCCCTCTTCCTGGTGGTCTAGTGGATGGAAACTGGTCTTCTAACATCAAGAAAGCAATCATTTAAATGTGGGATATGAGAAAATCATCTGTATCCCTTAAATGCAAATAATAATCAGTTTAAATTATAACATGCAACAGAATTTAAGATTTTAAAATTGCTGAAACACAAACACGAAATGTATTATTTTCATTCATTATAACCACAAGAAGCCTATTACTGGTGCTAAGTAACAAGATTAAAGTGTTTCAAGTATAAAACAAATATACTTGGAGGCAAAAGTGCAATGATAATTATGTGAGAGTATATAAATGCTTGTATAGCGCAGATGTGGTAAAGACTTGAAGTCATAACAATGAGAACGTGGAGTCGAAGCTACAAGGTATCACTTCATTTGTTTCATAAACAGTATAAAGCAATAATCATATTAAAGTTCTTGAGTAGCATAGATGCAATACTCAAGTCTTCTTTATAACATGGATGCTTTGTACACTTTTCTTGACTAGATATATTTTTTTAGAACAAACCATGTCTACAAACCATTCACTTCTAAAGACATGGGTAATGGGATAGATTCACAGCAAGACATATAGTAGAATGTTAGGCTAAAAACATTCTACTGCAGGGGATCAATGTGTCACTGGTAAATAAGTAACCAATAATGTCATAGAATGCAGGCGTGTGAGATATTTTTAATTGATTCATTTTAATGTCGGCACCACAATGCGTATGGTTAATATGCGGTTTATGTGTGGGTTATGGAGCATGTTTTTTATAAAAAGCCATTCTGGTACAAAGATAATTTTCTTATATATAACATGCTATTACAGAACATATGTAGTCTACATCTATAAATAAAAAAATAATAGAACATAGACCTAAAGAAATGACATAATTCATAACAAGTACTAGTAAGACTGAAAAAATATTTTCTTAATGATCTACTGTTTTTGTTGAATATCCTCCCTGTTTTAACAGTGTTAAGGAATCTTTTTTGATGGTTCTGGGTTATACCAGGATATATTAAAAGGATTTAAAAAACCACAGGGGTTGTCTTTGCCAGTCATTAAGCCTGTTATCCCTTCTGCAGACACATTATTTAGCAGTCTACTTTTGAAGACAAGCCTGGACTCCTCCATCTTTAATTATAGCTACCGTCCTTTGTTTTGTTGTTATCTTTTTTTGTCAATGTGTCTACTTTTCTATCTTGCAAACTTACATCTACATACAAATGTATGTGCTGAGTCAGTATGTACAGTATTTTGGTTGGGGGTTGCCCTAGGCCTGGCCCAGGGTACAGCCTCAGCCACCCGCACCATTCACCTACTTCTATGACCATCCACTTCTCTGCTATGCACCTGGATCTGATGTTAAATCCTGTTTTTTTGTCTCCCGTTAAGTAGTTGCATGCAGTGTAACCGGACTGGTTACAAGGAAGAATTCTTATTTGTCCAACAAGCTCATCAATCAGCAAAGTAGCAAGAAACCATATGTAGCAGAGGGGATACCACCACTTCTTGGATCTGCTTCTCTAACCATAGTTATAGTCCGACTTGGCTAGTAAATGCTAATGTGTCCCGCTCGCCTCAGGGCCGGAGTGCGGAGAGAAGGGGGCCGCCTCTCTCCCGTAGCGCACTGCACGTTCGTGGGGAACCCGGTGCTAAATCATTCATAGACGACCTGATTCTGGGTCAGGGTTTCGTGCGTAGCAGAGCAGCTACCTCGCTGCAATCTATTGAAAGTCTGGGAGGTCTGGGTGTATTTGTAGTAATCATACATTGTGTCGTAGAATGCACTGCAGTGATGATCAAACCAATTGCAAAGAACACACATGCATTCCCCATGTATTCAAATGGGGGTCATTTCAGCATCTTAATAATAAATCTACTGCCTTGCCTATTCCCATAGTTAATTTCCAATTATGAGCCAATAAAGTGTGCATGCTATATTTCTCTGACCAGGCTACCATTTCTTTAATGGGACATGGAAGCTCAAAGGAAGTGAAATATATATATCATAGTAACATAGTAATTTAGGTTGAAAAAAAGACATAAGTCCATCAAATTGAAGGCAAAAAACCACAGTGAAGCAATTTCCGTGCCTCAAAATGGCGAGAAATGGTCAATGACCATTAAATGACTTAAATGGCTGGATATGTATGGCTTCATGTTAATCATTTATGCTGCAGTGCTCAGCCATTTGTATGCAACCGGATAACGCACACTGTAGGACCTGATCTGCTGTTTTGCTTATGGTACCTAACAACTTAGTTCATATAAATAGAAGAACGTGTCCTTATATCAGGGTTGGCAGAATAGCGTTCCAAGACATCTGCAGTTGTTAAGGTTCCAGTATGTGCTATGTCATCAGTGGAGCATATCATCCAGGAGTTATCTCTGTTTTACAAAGAACTTTTATCGTATAAACTTCCAAAAGTGAAAACCAACATGAACTCAGTTGGACAAACAAATATATGATAAATGACAAGCACATGTTCAAATCATGAACAAATAGCTCATCTAATCAATTCTTAGTTTTTCTCTCATTGTGTTCATTCTCATCAAATCATGAAATCATTCATATATGAGACGGGTTATTAATGGTGCATGTTACATAATGTTCTTTTTGGAAGAAATTCTCTCGTTTTTTGGACAAAGTTGATGAACTGCATTGAAAAATGTGTCTTTTAATTTTAAGTGAAACAGATTTGTTAAGAGGCATCAGTAACAAACTATTTTGTGGCTTAGAAAATCTTTGATTTATAGAATTCGCAAACTTAGATTATGGCAGGACTTCTGATACTATTTAAAATCTGTAATAATATTTTTTGGCACTAGACACTATATTATTATATTTGGAGTAAACGTGACAAATCTTTAGCAAAATTTTCTTTTTAAATATATTATTTTCATTAAATATTTTTCATCAAATGTAATTAGGAGAGGAACAAATCATTAATCACCACCACAACTGGGCACACTGTTAACCTCAACAACTATCATCCTTCAAGTTATATACTAACCTTTTTGTGGAAATTAAATTCAATGCATAATTATAATATAGTATTGTATCTTGATTCTTTGATTTGTATAGTGCACAATTATATATAATTATTTTTGTATGCACATTTCCATTATTTAGGTTGTTTATTTTGTATATGGTAGGTTCTGTATTTGGGTTTCTGCTACTTTGTTATGTGTTTTATGATTGATATGGTTATTGTTGTCCAATATTCCCAGAGTGAAATTACCTATTAACAATTTGTGTTTGGGGGGCGAGCAATTTAATCTATGTATTATGTATTGAATAATTTATGTATAACCATGCATGTTGTCTTTTGGCTTCAGTTTTGTTTGTTAATCACTGGTTTTACATTCGTAGTTGCAGTTACAGTTTGCAGTCCAGTATTCTTACACGTTCCATAAGATGTTCTTATAAACAAAATGCTCTAACTTCCATGGTGAATTATTCCTATGTGTTACTTAACTCAGATTGTACTCATGGTACTGTCTCTGACTTTACATAAATATCTTAATAGCTGCATTTCTTTTCATTAAGATAGTACCTTTAATAAAGTGTGCCCTGGAGCAGTATAGGGGAAGGAGAGCACAACCTCACAAGGAGGTAAAACAGATATGAAAAGTAAATTGATTGCTGGTACAATTATGCCACAGTCCGGTCTGCGGGAGTTGGTCCCCCAAGGTAGGTACACTACCGGAGACTCTTCCTTTTGGATTAATTCAAAACGATTAACGCCCTCCCTCCCTAAATGTTTTTTCTCACTGCAAATAGCTGCTTGCGGCTAACCTATGACCCCTTTCTTCAAGATGGATAAGGTGAAGCAGGGCTTAGTCCACTTGGGTTGAGGCTCTGAGGTGGTTGTTTCGGGTAATTAATTAACATTCTAACATCAAGGATCCAAACTGGTAAAATGTGAAGTGGGATTGATTTGGTGGCACTACTCAATAAAATTGGTGAAGAGATGGTGGTTTTGTTAGTTTAAAGTGTTAAAATGTGCATTCATTGCATAATGTGTGATTTGAAGCATTACACTGTTTGGGTACAAAAAACCCCATGGCGATTAAAATCCAAATGGGTCCCAGTGTCTTATTCGTCTACTCAGTGATTAATTTCTCCAGTTATATCATGCAGAGATCATGTTGTGGCTTTTAGATTCCATACAACAGACATGACTTTAAATATATAGGTTAATAATTATTACGTAATTAACGTAGTAAGTTAATTGCTCCTTATTCTTCTAGCTGACCAATGGTTATTGACTGTTACTGTTACTCCAGTAATGTATCTCTCTTTTAACTTTCACTAGGAGTATAGGCTTTTCTAGGAACAATCCAGATCTTACACATAGGCTCCAGATATTATAGCTGACAACTGGAAAAGTCCTTGACCTCTGGGTGAAGGGAGTGGTATGTGGTTCCAATTAAAGCCATAACTTTTGTGCAGATAGCACTGCCACCTCTAGCTTAGCGCTCTCCTACATATCCTAAGCTCATACGCATAGCTGACTGTAGCACATTGTGTAGGGCTAACCCCACCCATAAGTTTGGCTAACCCCACAGCTACATGCAGCTAGCCCTGCCCCTACATGAAATCACTTCAGTAGAGGGAGAGCTCCAGGAAGCCTACCCTGGGATGTTCCCATGTATGACTATAAGCCTTAGTGAATGCAGTATACTAGGAAGAGATTGCGTCTACAGCTACTAGCTTGACAATGACATCACAAGTAGCAATGCAGTGAGCCCCCCTACATTTTATGGTGCAAGCAGGTTTGCATGGTTTGTTACACAGTACAATGAGATATGCTTGGTATAGTTATTCTTAACCCATACAAACTCAAGTTCTCATGTGTACCATAATGTGAAAAAATAAGTCATCAATGATTTCCTGATCTTAGTACTAGTAAATTACTCAGTTTAATGAATTATCATTTTCCTTACAATTCCCAGAAGGGTGGAAACTGTGACCAGTTGGTCCCCAAAGCATAAAACTGTATCAGTACATTTTGTCTCAATAATACAAAAATATACTGACCTGGCATAATGTAAAAAGAACAAAATAATTAGAGCTAGCGTAACAATTATTTGCAGAGTAAACAACTCAAAAAAGGATAATAGAATCATAAGCAACAAATTAGACTGCTGAAAATGGAGATGAGCTGATGTGACAATGATACCGAAGGGATGGGAAACGAGAAAGGATAGGCACTCAGGGTCATGTAGCAGTTTAAATATAGCTGCAAGTGTATATAGCAAACATGGAGCAAACAAGAACAGAGAATAAATCATACCATTCTATTGTAAGTAAATAAAAACATGTACAATTAATTAAAAATGTATAATGTAGGCCTGATGTGATTATACAAACATACTTAGCAACTTTGTTGCCCTGAGATTTTTAAAATATCCACTGTGTACACTTAATAAAAACTTATAATGTAGGCCCGAAGTGACTATATAGGCCCGAAGTGACTTTGTATGTTGCCCTGAGATTTTTAAAATATCCACTGATTATTGGTATATCACACAACTCTATTGTAGTGTCGGGCTATTGATGGCAAACAGGCCCTGCTGCAGCATGCAAGGAAATAGCTCTAGCAATGGTCTTCATCTCTTTCAATGAAAAATAGCTCTAGTAATGTCTACATCTCTTTCAATGAGAATTCTTAGTGGGGGAACAATTCATTGTTCCAGTCTCTCTTAAATGGCTCTAGGTCTGCCATCTGCAGGGGCACCCTCAGGGGAGTACACTCTCTGCTCTGTTACTTTCTACTTAATTGGCCCTTGGAGTCCGTTACCTGGGACTGTGCACCTGCAAGCTGCTACACGGGTCTGTGCCCTTGCGGTCTGCTACCCAGGACTTGGCCCTCATGGCCTGCCACCAGTGTCTGGACCCCTGCCTGCCCTTGGGGTCTGGTATCACCATTGTGAGGTTTAGAGCTTTTGTAGCCTAATTGCAAGCAAGGTGTGGGTGAGCATGGGGAAGGTTGGTGCAAGGAGTATGGGGTAGAATCTGGTGTCTTTTGGTTTGTACTGGACATCAAACTTTTTGATGGCGGTTCTGTGAATCTGTCACAGTGTAACAAAAATAACTTAGTAAACATTGCATGTTTGGTATTATTTAATAGACGACTTGAATAGTTTTCCTACTGTTTTCTTGATTACAACCACATTAAGGTTAACCATCCTTTAGTCAAAGATGATTAACTCTGAGGAGTGTGGTGAACGGTGGTGATTTCAAGTAGTTATTTACGATTTTCACTACATTGCAATGAACTACAGTTGAAAAGTACCTAAACCTTTTACAATTAGTAAAATAATTGTAAAAATAATTCTGCAAACTTTGTCTCTATCAACAATACAGTATATCAAAAGCTTGTAGTTATCAAAAGAGTACTTGGCTTGCAAGCAGTAACTGCACCGGGTGCACTGACCCAGATATCCTACAAATGTTTTAATCCAGAAACTTTCATGCGAAGAGCAAATTAATCGCACGTCCAATGTTAGACTTTTATAAAACTAAACATAAATAGAAAAAGAAAGCGATATGTCCAGCACCTGTCTCTCCAAACTCTTGTGGTGAAACAGTATTTGTGTGTCCAGCATATTTGTTTGTCCAGCTGCAAATCTGTAAGAGGAAAACCCGCGTATGATCCAGTCACTTTACTTAGAAAGGAAAGGGGTCAACCACAGAGCTAAGCAAGCAACAGGGAAGCACAGTTTGCTTCACACACCAATGGTCAAAGAAGCAGACCACAAACAAAAAAGTGTCGTCATGATTTGTCTCAGCACTTTGCCATCTATGAATTTTTTAACATAATTAAAGCAATAAAGACGTTAAAAGAACTAACCATTGGTTTCTACATGAGTTTATCTTGCCATGAGCTACAATTTATATATATATATTAGACATTTACATTAGATTTTATTATGACAATTAGAATGGATTCCTAAGCAATATGACTTTAAAGAAATTAGGTCATGCTGAGTGGGGGGCGCCATCTGGTTAATACTGTACACAGGCTGGGGCCTCCATCAAGATGACTGAACTCTTAGTTCAGACCAGGCGACACACTGATTTTATGCATATTACTGAGAGTAGGAAAATACACTAACCAGATTTTTCCAAGAAATTGAAAGTGGCACAAAGGATGAAATGTGGCGTGAAGGACAGTGATCACCTTTTCACTAACTCATCTGGGTAATAACGGTATGTGGTGAAGTACTTAAGCAAAACATTATAATCTCTGCAAGAAAGCTATCAGCATAGTTAGATGTGAAAGTGGAACGTGGCATCCAGAGAAATCACTTAATTTCCCCAAAATGATCATTTAAAACTCTACAAGTAAACTGATGTTAATGGGACATGACTATTTAGACCTATTGACTTAGGTGAACCCTCCTCCAAAAAATCCTAGGCAGTGATGTATTTACCTTAGTCCTGACCTAAGACAGGGCCCTGTCATTCACCAAACTAACTTCTGCTAATAGGACCCTAACTGCCTCATAAGAACAAGTACCACTGTGTACAGCATCCTCTATAGTTAAAATGGGCTTGTTGACGCAGGCCGATTGAGCAACAACACACTAGGGAGCCTAATCAACAAATAGTGTTATCTGCTCCCGGTTTTACAACAGATGAGCTGCTTAACACCCTGAACCTGTTACCCTACTTCAGAATACACCGCTCATGCCAGGTAGTAATTAATCGCATACTTTTATTTTCAAATATCTATTAGTAATTAAGAGATTTTCCAAAAATATGGCTATTCATCCATTAAGTTCATGGTAGTGAGGGAGAAGGCTGATGCCTAGTGACTTCATCATAAGTGAATGCTTTATTTGGAGTGTGGCATTTGTCTTTCTGGAAATTGTCTGTGCATATAAACAGTGCTATACAAATAGAGAGAGGAATGTACTACCAAAAAGATGACTCAATACATCTTGCAGTTAAACACAGCAGATTTATAGGATTGATAGAATTTAAATATTTCATTTTACGCTACAGTCAACATGCTGGCCCTATTATGCATGAGGATAGCAGAAGACAACAGTAAATGTCAACCTTAATTTTCTCAATCCAAAATATTGTTAATTGTAGTTTTTCTTGGGAAAAACATGCTAGGAAAACACATGATTTGTATGGATTTTTAATAATATTTACCCGTAAATTTCTATTTGTGGAAGAATCTGTTGCCCCAAACATGTTTTCCATGTTAGTGATTCCAGTGGGAGGTGTGTTCAAAACGAGACCCCTCCGTGTACATGGAAAGCATTCTCATTCATTTCAGTGGGAGCTCTTTTCTGCTTATGATTGGCTGCTTCACCATGGACCATGGATGAGGCAGGGAGCTGCAGATTCCAATGATGCATGTGAAGTTACTCAGAAGGTACTTTAGTATACATTTTTTAAATAGGTCACTGGGTCAATAAACTGTCCCTTTTAACCTCCTCTACTCAGAAATGTAATACCCTTTTCCTCCTCTCTTTTTGTTAAGATACTGCTCCTCCTTAGAGGATAGCAGATCTGGTGACCCATAACGGTGGGATTACTAAGAACATGATTTTCAGACAGAGTATATACTAGTTTCATCACATTTTGGTATATACCCAGGGCCGGCCCAAGTCTTAATGCCGCCTGGGGCGAAGTTTAAAATGCTGTGCCGCCCCCCCGGGGCTTACCTTTAAACAGTCCTGGGGCGAGTCTCCCTGCTCTGCCACGGTGCC
>VKOC01031196.1:0-12888 GCA_009364415.1 Spea multiplicata
AGGAACTCCACCTGCTCAGGTGTGAAGACTATTCACATAGGGGTCCGGGGCCCAAAAGACCGGGGCTGAAAAGGCTCTATAATGGAAGCATTTGAATTCATAAGAACTCTAATTTTAATGAAATTTGCCAATTTTGTTATTCTGTTCAAAAACAAGGAAGAGGCTCCAATGGAAAAAACGAAAAAACAAAGGAGATCGCTCCAGATTTCATTGTCTTTTTTTTCTTTTGCTCACTCTCGCTCTTCCACACTCACATACTCTCGCACGCGCTCTCTCACACGCTCTCTCACACGCTCTCTCACACGCTCTCTCACACGCTCTCTCACACCTTCACACACACACGGTCTCACACACTGTTTTTTTTACCCTTGTGCACAAGTCTACTGGAAGCCATGGATGGAGGTCTCATGATCATGCAGTAAAACCATATTAAGCTCAACTTTGTCCCTGGTTTGTGCTAAACCAGACCATATCGCCGTCTGTATTGACTGTCCTTACATCTCTACGTCTGTGCTGTGGGTGCCATTGATCAATATCACCAAGAACAAATATCGTTACCGACCTACGCTTATTGGTGAATACGTCTTGGCGTCCCTTTCTTCTTGTATCTCGTAGATTTACGATTAATTGGAATTTGTCCTCTTTTTGTGCCGACGTCGACCAAGGTATTCAGCGTTTTTTAAACCTCTGGTTTGTGGAAAACAATTCCTGTAAAAAAGATGCGAATTGCGGATAAACGCCTTAAAACATTTAGCGGGGGCCACTGAATAAACCCCCTGTGATCGCGGGTCTGAGTAAACGCGACGCAAAGGAAACATCGCGATGGCGACAGCCGCGGGTCTCTCGGGGACAAAAACCACGCAATGATCTTTCTGAGCTTAAATAAATAAACAGGATCTATTTGTGTAGCTTTTTTGTAGTATTTTTACTCTTCTAAGCGTTAAAAAGTAGTGGAAACTCCTTGACGTCGTTGGAGAATAAAGTGTGTGGTCTCACCTGGAGCGTAAAGTAAAACTCTCCACTATGTCCCCCTTTTTAAAAGGTGGGGCAGAATTTGGCAAACGTTGGGAATTTTAAAGACCTGGTTTATTGCTTCTAATGCAACCTTGAACCTCCAAATCTTGGCAGGATTTTCTCCTAATTAGATTTGATCTCATAAAAGGAATATACGCTGCGGTCCTAGCGAGTATTCTGCGCAGGGGCTTCCAATGGCTTTTTTTTAATGGACGCACGCGGAGGATTTGGCCTTAATCTGGGCTGCGATCCTCTGGGACTGACGCCGCGTTGTCCTCGGAAGGCATGAAAGGGTCTCTCGAGCGAAATAACATTCATCCTAGCATTCAGTGATGTCATAATGCATTCTTGAGATAATAATACTGTTTTGGGGGGGGGGGAAACATCTCACAATTCACTCTTACCCCAGGAGCTTAGTATGCAAAGAACTTCCATCGAAGTCTATCTGTATGACAATAGCAACCAAAGTGAGGGAAAAAATTGGATACTAAATTACAAGTTTAACTGATTATATTGATTTTTAATAAAAGTTACATTTTATCAATGTAATAAGTGATACTTTGTTGCACTTTCTACATTAACGAGACGCATGTTATGTAGTCACAGATTGTGACCTAAACAGGACCTAAAACTGATGATCTTAACCCGTTTGATACATAAAATATTCCTCCATCAACATTCTAGACCGGACAGGACGAGGTTCTAACTCCTATCTCTTCGCCTTCCAGATCATTAAAATATCTATAAAGGCCGACGAGCTAAAACGAGTCTCCCATGACCTCCTGTACTGTTTTGTTTTTTCTCGTTTTGTTAATCAAGAGAACATTTTTTATGAATAAGAAGAGACTTGCGTTTTTTCCACCCCTTACCACATCTGACCTGCTCTCCTTCAAACAAAAGAGAAGGCACTTGAGGCTCTGAGTAAGCAGTGAACTCCCTTGCTTGTGATCGCGCTGTTTGCAGTAGGGGATAAGTAAACTGTCCCCGGTAGATGGATCTTTCTACAAATTGCCGTTTAATGGTTGGGTTTTACAATCAGATTCCTTCGCAGTCGTTTGCTACATTTCCAGGTCCTTATCTTAGGGCGCTGATAATTGATCCCTGTTTACTTATTTGGTTTCCCTCTGAACTAATTCCATTAGTGGCTGCCTTTTTTCCCTCTTTTTTTTCTTGTTTATTGTAGAATTCTCAATATATTCCATTCAGTATAAGTATTGTTTACATCATAAACTCCTAAAGAAGGCTCCTCGGTGGGCACGTTACCGATCTACGAGAGAGACCTCCTCATTTCTAACGATCAGGGAAGGTTTAAGGTAGAACTTTCCCTTATTCCTTATATTGTTAATTTATCAGAATAAAGGCCGTGATCGTCATGGAAACGTTGACATCTTACTCCATAAGAATATTTCATTCCTAAAATCAGATATATCTATTATATTGGTCATATTCATTTTCTGTCCCTAAAATATGGTCAGTAAGTCAGAAATGTTGCTACAAAATAAAAAGCAAAAACCCCAAGGTAGCAGAAGATAAAGCCTTTTAGACGGCGAGTCCCGTGGGCACTCGGGGCACCCGACAGAACCCCTGGCAGGGTGATGACCGTGCAGCTGAAGTAGACTTTGACACAGAGATCACATTGTGACTCCCCGGAGAATATCCCGGTCTCCTGAAAAGATTTCCAGGACCGGAGATAATGTCTGAAAGTTCAATGGTAGGAAAAAAGTCAGGGCGCAGATAAGACCCCATAACCGAGGGCATGAAGACACCACGCCGAGTCTAGACGGGGAGCCATTACCACGTCGAGCAGAAGCTCTGTTTTGATCCAAGTATTTGTCTGGAGATAAAGTCCGAGCTGCTGCAGCCTCACAAACAGATAAGCAAAACAAGATCGGAATCCAATCTTCTATACGAAGCCGGGGGTTATCTGCGCTGCGTGGCTTAAGGGGATCCTTAACGTCCTCCATTTGTTGACTTTATTGAACTTAAGAGGACTGTTCAGCAAATGCCGGCTTTCCCGACCCCCCCACACATGGCAATTTGCCTTTCTTTACTGGCAAGTCATCCACTAAAGTTACCCCTTAGCCCCGGCTGGAATTTGGGGGGGTTTACCAGCCAGCCTCCCGTGTATCAGAAGAGAACCACGCATTTTCTGAGTTTAAGTAGATTTAGAGATGGCGTCCTCGATTCTCCCCTGATTCTCATCATTCTCTTTCCGAAGCCGAGATGAGGGCGCAGCTACGGCATGTTTGGTCTTAGAGAATGATGATGATGATGGTATGTAAGTTTTAACAAAGCCCCGGGGGGGCAGGGGGAGAATCCTGACATCTACCCTCCAGCCACGTTCAGCTGATCGACAGACAGACAGGATACCAATTCAGTCCAGTGGTTGTCTTTGATCAAAGGATAAAGATCCTGAGCCATCACTACCCGAGAGGCAATTAACACATAAGTGTATTTCCTTCTGATGTCCTCAGACAGAACTGTCTCAGCTTCACACTCCAAATATCTATTGTTTCCAAATTCTCTTCTCTCGAAAGGAAACAAAATCCTGCAATTTCTTGGGAAAATCCAATTCCAGCGAATTCATTGACTCTACGGCGAGGTTGTTGGGCGTAAGAAGAGATGGGGGTTAGGACCTTAGGACCAGCGTTTCTAATATGTTATGACGTTAAAAAAAGGAAAAAAGTGTTAATACCAGGTATCTGGATATAGACATATACGGTATATATAATATAGAAAAATATAGAAAAATATAATAAACATATAATAAATACATATAATATATAAATAAATATACAATATAACAAAATGTCAAGCGGGTGCCATGAAAACGTATTCAAACATTAGAGGATTTAAATAAAGGGTGCCATGGCAACGCTAGGAGTTACCGAATGTGTTTCTATATATATTTTTAATAGATAAAAGTAGTTATTTTGAGGCATAGTTTGGGATTTCCAGAGGCTTTTCATCCTCGGTCACCTGTTTGCTTCTGGTTTTCTCTCGTGATCTGACCCCAATTATCCGGCTATAATAGCACAACAACGGCATTGTGGGGTTTGTGCATTGACTATTGTTGTACGATAGAAGGTACTGAAGTAAGGTTCACACCAATCAATCATCGTGATAAACCTTGTGAGGACTGTTTCTAGAAAGAATGTGCATTAAGTGCCAAAAGTTCATGCCGATATTTGAATGAGTTTCGAATTAAAAAGAAGACGTTGGAGGGAATTTTGCTGTTCTTGACCTAAACGTAAATTCACACGGAGCCGGCTGCGATTCAAAGACGCTTTTATCGATTGAAAAAAGAAACAAAAGCCCAGTTCGTAAAGCCTTACACTAAAGGGTTAATGGAACCACCCCCGATGGTGCTAAAGTATGGGTACAATTTATACATTTATATAATTCATACGTTTATACTGTTGGTAGATTCCGTACTTCCGGGTCTGCGCTCTAAATCAGAACGCTGGCTGTCTCATTTATAACGAAAAAGTGTTATAAATGTAACCATAACTGGTCAGGCGATTCCTGGTCCAGCTTCTCCGAGGTCTGCTGACCGAGCGCGACCCCCATACGGCTCCTGCGGAATCCAGGTTATTTTATAACTCGACGGGTATTTTCCTGCTTCCTTCCCCAAATACCACCGGGGTAACTCTTACGGTCGGCCATTGGAAGGGTGTGTGTCATGACAAGTGTGTAAAGGGTTAAAAAGAAGTAATGCAAAAACACGACAGGTGTCGAAATGGGCTCAGCGTCACTCAATTCACTCAATTCGGCCGGCTTTATTTTGTTACCGGAGGAGCAGCTTTTCTGTTCAGAGCTTTGTTATCCGTAGCCTTCGCGGTGTCAGCTGAAAGATCAGATCTTTGGATAAATCCCTCCTGAGCCCAAAAGCTTTACCGCATGCAGAAAAAAACCCCCTCCGAACCGTCATATCCGTGATACGCTGTCAGAGCTGTCAATCACGATAGGCTCCCAGTAAGAGGCTACTTCCTGCGTGGCCTCGGGCAAATACCTCGTTTGCGTTTGTCTCTCGACGGCGTCGCACCTGTCGGCCTCGATGACCCCCGATGTGACCTGTTATAGTCGGAGAGCTCCGTTTTACTTGGATTCCACGTTATTTAAGATCTTTGATACCAAAAATATAAAAGAATGCAAAAAGAAAACAAAAATAATGATTCCCAACCAACCTACCCTCGGCCTTAGATGGTTTATAAAGAAGAGAAACATTTTAAGGACAAATAAAGTGAAAAGATACATTATTAAAACGCATTGAGAGATGTTTATCGATACAATTAAAGATAATAAGCATTTGGCCCTTCTGGGCCGCCCCGGTTTGTTAAACGGCTGACGGAATGAAGTAAAAGTTCACTTTTTCACTCTATTGTAAGCCGAATCAATGTGTGGATGTGGATAAAGCCTCCTTGGTCTATTTATCAGACGGCTCCATTAATGGTTGGCAGCGTGTGAATAATATTCGCTCCCATAGCGGCTTTTTATTCTCCTCCCTTTCTCTGATTTGATTAATTTGACGCAATGACAGACTAATACTAAACCAGACGGGGCTTTTTCTGGTTAGACCTGAACTTTTCACAATAACCAGCGAGGAAGAACTCCTAAAAGTCAAGTGCTGGCCGCGCCAACGCACCCCCCCCCCCGGTGACTGTGAACCCGAGACACTTGTGTTGGTGTTTCCATAAGACCGAGGTTGGATGAAAAAACAAAATATTAAAAGGTGTCATTCCATGAAGTAGCGCAGTCATCTATGACATCACAGACACAACGGATCGTCTAGTCGCCCGAAAAGTCATTGTCACTTGGAACGGTTCCTCCAGCCTCAGTTTAAAGTAAACCCCCAACACGCATGCGATAGACGTACGGCTCCTGAGTCTAAGACGAGACCAACGACTGATTAAGGCAGGAGAAACGGGCGACTAGATGGGGGCCGCCGGGGCCGATCTGCCGCCGGGTTCTGGGTTTCTCTGTTAAGGATAACATTCGTTTTACACACAAAATTAAGCAAATCATCAACGTTCAGTGAAAAACATAGAAGTAAACTTTCTTTACACAAATGGCTTCTTTTTATGATTTGAGGATAAAATCTCATTCTTTTAGATAAATATTGAGCCAAAGTCAACATCCATAAGGTGTTCAGCGTTGCGGGACCTGCCTTGTGTTTTGTTCCTACTCAGGTTAATTAGTTTGCAGACCCGTAAATAGAAACGTTTAATGGGCAGAGTTGGGGACGTTCCGTCAATCGCCGCTTTAAGATAAGTCAGAGCCGCGTAATTTTCCGATGACCCCTCGTGACACAGGTCGTGGTAATTGCACATTTTAGACGTTTTTCAAAAGCTTCGTTTATTGGTCGCTATTCTTTTAAACAGCGGCTTTTATGTTGCGTGAGTGAAATGGTTCTAGGTTTACTCAACATATCTTCGTGATGTGATTGCGCATGTTCAGCGTTGCAGGCGAACCGAAACGGATCCGGTCCTCTGCCGGTCCTCGGTGTCTCGGGACCACACACACCGCATTGCAGTTTTAAATCAAATTTAGTTATGAATCTAGAAATATAGAATCAGATACCAAAAAAAGTCTAATTTGGCCCGATTTCTGTTTATTAAGAATCTTTTTTTTAAATGCTTTAATTTTTTGCGTTTATTATGAATTTTTGAAAACTACTTTGGAAAAAAAATAAAGAGTAATCCTAGCGGTTAAGGCTCCAATCTTGCATTTGGATGCATTTTGATTTGGATGTCGGTGGCAATGAACCTCCAGGGAGAAAAGCTTACAAAACCTCCTTCATGTCAATTCCTTTCATTCCATTAAAAAACAAACCAATCAGGGCTCTCTATGCTCGGTATAACTTTAACGATGGAAAAGTACCTTTTTGGCAAAATGCTGGGATTTGGGGTCTGTGTAATATTTTCCTTTAATCTGGAACACCCTTGTCAATGGGTTCAGTGTGAACGCGACCGGCACTTTGTTCAATTCCCCGACAGCGAATCGGCTCGTTTAATGGAAATAATGTGGGAATGTAGTTTTAACGCGACGTCCATGTAAGCGTCTCTGCACGACGAGGCCGGGCCGTCCAACGTGCCGACTCTGGGGGCCCAGCGGAACGCGCCGGCAGTCTTACCGGTATGAGCCAAGCACACCGGCTGGATTTGATCCATACAGCATGTAGTTGGGAATTTGGGACGTTTTAGTGAAATGGAAATGGCTGTTTTTAAAAACTATTTGAAAAATAGACAAAGAGAGCATGTTTGTACCTGAAACTTTTTGTTTTCTGTGGAATTTACGAATCTTACGAAATAAGAATGTATCAGGAACTTCTCAAAACGTTTGGAGGAACTCCAGCCTCTGCTGTTGAACCCGACGGAGTTCCTTGTAGCTCAAAGTCCATTGTGGTCAACATTAAGTCCACAGAAGGAGACAGAATTCCATCCCTCGGCTACTGTATCCACTTCTGAGTTCCGCAGTAGTATTCAATTTGTAGCAGAACTGTGCAGGCAGCTTCACTAAACTTCTGAGCTTAGTGAATAGACCCCTGAGAATTTCCTTTTACTGCCTCCCTGTAACAGTTGCAAGAAAGCAGAAGATTTCGAACTCCTGAAACGCCCTCCCCCCCCCTCTATCTCTCTCTTCGCCCTCCGTTGTTATTGACACGTTTTATCCATTTCCCAGGACCACTTCCTATTGGTGAAAAGGATATATTACGAAAATGGTTATTAATACAGAATATTACGGTATTGTAACCCTATAAACATATAAGCAAAATAATCAGAACACAAATCAAACGTAAAACACATCATAAAAACATCACAGAGCTAAAAATCCCAACATATAAGAGCAGAAAATGCAAGCGATGCAGAATTTCTACAAAACGTTATCTTGTAACGTCCTAGAAGCTTGCAGAGCGCCGAGGGTCACCGCTGGATACATCGGGAATTGTATCGTTCTCTGTTTCAAATCAAAAGCAAGCTAGGGATATTTTATTTTCCTTTTCTCATCCAGAGCACTAATGCTTCCTTTGTTCTGGGATGGGACATTTCCAAAACCTTTTTGCTGAAAATATGCAAATATTATTTCCAAATCAGCATTTCCTTCCACTCTGCCAGAAAAAATAATAATAAAAAAAAAAAACACAACCACTTATTTTTCTGCTTTAAGGGAATCGAAACGACAGATGAGTTACATTTATTCTTCACTCTGTTGGACCTACAGGAGTTCAGAAGATAAAAAAAAACCTCCCAGGATGACTCAAGACTCTTCTGTCAAAATAGCAGAGAAGTTTCATGCTGGCACAAGCTGAATTCCTGTGTGTCCTGGACTTTCATAAAGCATCGCTCAGCCTCTAACCATGGACAGGATGGATTTAATAAAGAGTTGGAACCTGCGTGTTCTGGAAGACCCGATAAACCCCCGGAGTTCTGAGCATCCGATACGTGGGATATTGTCAGAACGTTGGGGGTTTCGGCTGTCCCTCGACCAGACAGAGCTCCAGTGTCATGAAACACTCATATACACGCCATGTAAATAAAGCAAAACAGTCGAGAGGCAAAAGTTATGGTGGACAAGTTCTACTGGGTGATATCAGCATCAGGTTAAGTCAGTAATAATAGATTTACATGATTTATGATGTCAGATTTTAAAGGATGAGGACACACACCCACCAAAGTTCCGGGTCACCCCCACACCAGTTCCATCAAAGTCCAAAATTCGGCCCTTCTTGATGGGTCTGGGAAGTAGTAGAACATTTGCTACTCATTTTGAAGTCATTATGCCATGTAATGCTTGTGGTTAACTAACCAGCTAACCAGCTCGGTGGCTGAACAGGACAATCCATTTTCACCTGCCATCAGTGGAAGGACCAACATGATGGTGGCCACCAAAGGATGAGGGGTGAAGAAAGTATCTTCAGACCCTTCAGTCCTCCTCCTTTTCTGCTCTCATGACTTCTGTCCTCATCTCCCCTCTAAAGTATTACAAAAAGTTTTTCTATGACCGTAGCAGAGACCTCCAAGGTTGGAGTCCTTTAAGGGGGTATAGTTAGAGTATTCCAAGCAAGATAGGCCTTAAATAGCATTCGATACCTAAAACAAAAGTCTGCAGATCCTTCACGGGTCCATCTATGCCCTTTTGGCTTCTGTCTTCAATCCCTCTCTGAAGCACTGGAAAAAAATCTTCATTAACCTAAAGAGTATTGAGAGGATTTACCCTACGGAAGGGCAATACATATCTTTTACTACATAATATTTGATATATAGATAAGCTCGTCAATAAATTGGCCCGATAACGGGGGTCATCCACAGTCTACGGTCCATGAACTCATGTTGGTTATACGGCCATAATAACGAAATGAGATCAAACCATGTATTTAGTCTACCAATTATCTTTGCAGACGTAACACGCAGCTGTATCTGAAGTATTTCGGGTCATATTGTGTCAGATGTAACGAGCGGCCCAGTAAAACGGAGCGCACGGCAAAACAATTTCCGAGAGGTAGTTAAAAGTGAGTCAAATTCCAAAAACTACCGGTACGAGCCCGACGTAGTCACCGCGGTGAGTCAATTATTTGTCATGTTGTAGAATGTTTGGAATACCAGCCCAATCAGTGTTTGTTACAAAAGAAACCACACATCGTGCGGCTGAATCAGACAGCGATAACTCATCGTGGGCCGGTAATCTGTTTGCCCCACGATGTGGTAACCTGCGGATAAAATCTCACGTCGGAAAGATGGGGAAAGAAGTAAACCGCGCGGCCGGATGTTTCCGGACTCCATTCCACTGGACTCGTCTTTGATTCATGTATTATGGGGAATTCTTGACTGAAGACGCAGTTAAACCTCATTTGTTTCCCTCGATATTCTTGACAGATGTTGACTGTAAATTCTCAGAAAGATGTTTACAGATTTTTTTTTGTCCAACCAGTTTTTGCAAGTTTCAGTCCCGCAGGGATTCGCCTTTTCGGACGAACCTGGGGAGGCTGAGAATGAAGGGTTACCCGACGACTGTATTTTACAGCAAACTCTAGGTTTTCTCCTTAAAATTCCAGACCTTGCCCTTCTTTCCATTGGGGGCCGTGTGCTGCCGGTTATTTCTGTTTACTCTTTGTTTACTGTTTGTTTACTGTTTGTTTACTGTTTGTTTACGCTCAACTTATTATGGAGGTCAAGTTAACTGCTCATTAAATTAGACATTTTCATAATACTTCGGCGTATGAGTTATGGAATTCCTCTTCGGAACGACCATACCGACCATTAGGCTCTTAAAATATTAACCCTTCAATAGCCCATCGTGAAGATTCTATGTAGCGACTCGCTTGTAACCCAGATGACTCTAATACCGGTCATCATGGAAACCCTGACTTGCCATTATTTAAAGATACACTTAAGTGAGTCACCTGCATTCAAGCAGGGGGATCAACCATAACATACTGGGGGCAAAAGCACCAACTGGGAGTCTTGTATATGATCACAGCAGGTAGAATAGGAAGGAGCGACAGCCCCAGACTGTGTAACCCTTAATTACAGGGCCAAATCCTGATAAAGACATAAAAATCATAAATATTGATTACATTCTCAAATTCTAATCTTCATATTTAACCCACTTTAACTGACACCGACCCGCTGGATTTGGTAAAATTCTAACCAATTATGTAACAAAGAATGACTCTATTATTGTACTTCGTTCTTTTATTTTGTTAAATCTGATTTGAGGATCAGGATTTGTATCATGGAGCCTCTTTCCCCCCTCTGGTCTAATTAGATCGGCGCACTCTTCGGTGCTTTACATCAAAGTTAAGGTATTTTCTGTCGAATAATTTCACTGGAGATCAAAACGCAAGTTATTCGCGTTATTGGCAGAACTCCAGCCTCTGTCTGTAGCTATTGGTTTAAAACAAAAACAACAAAAAAAGCGCAAAATCCCCGTTCGTGGTCCCCCCCCCCTTGTTTAAAGTCATGTGCGTGCGCCGATTCCATTACCCGATACGTCCTCGGCCATATTGTACCCCGGAGTCCCCACGACGCCATTTATTTCACGAGTTGAAAGCAGTCGGGGTTCTCTTACTATCTCAATAAAGTAAACATCTTTTTTCACTTTTCTATGAGCTGAAATCATGCTTCGTGCATTAAAATGACATCGGCAATTAACGTTTTAAGTGCATATGTTTGAAACAGCTGTAACTATTTAAAAGGCTGGATATATAAGATTATTTATCCTGACGGCCTGTTTATTGTTTAAGGACATGATTAGCCATTTGGAATAATGTTATGTAAAACCCTGTGACAGGTCGCATTGCGGGTGAAATACGACCTGGCCGCACTAAGTGTTTAAAGCGGTTCTTCTAAAGACCGTCCCTGCTGGTCTCCACGCAAATCTAATAGAGAAATAAAAAATATGGCGGGCGCGAGAAGGAGAGCGTTCTGCAGCCTCGGGAAGCGACGACTGAAATCTTGGATGCAGATGGTATCAGAAATCACGTTTCAATTTATCATCCCGGCAGATCGGCCCCAGTTCGGCCCATCTAGTCGCTCATTTTTCCTGCTGTAAAGGACCTGCTGGTCTCGTCTTAGATTCAGGAGCCGTATCTCTATCCCATGCATGTTTAATCCCCTCACTGTATTACCCTCTACCACTTCTGCTGGGAGGCTCTTCCACGTATCTACTACCCTCTTGTGTTTTATATATTGTGCACAGTGTAGCCATACGTATCATAAAGTATGCAGAAAATAAAATAAAAGCTCTTTTCAGCTGAAGACATCTATACTTCGGACTCTAGAGCCTGAGAGAGAGAATGAACTGCTCGGATTTAGACCGTCGCCATAACAACAAGTGATGAGGATGGTTTGGTTTGCACCGGCGACCGCTGTCCTGTCGGCTTCTCCTTCGGGTGGATTATCCTCCCATTTTAGACGTCTTTATCTTGCTGAAGAATGTTGGCTTTTTGCATTTTTTCACAAATGATTCCAAATGGCCTGTCTAGCTGAAATCTCGGCTGCGAATCTCACAAGGGATTAGGTTACCGTTTGGACTAACAATACTTAATTGGGGAAGCGTAGCCGCTAATGCAAAAGCAGCGAGCGAGAGGGTCCTAAAAAAATACAGCGAGCGAGGATACAATATATCAATGTATAGATGTGTATATATTAACTCAATGACCATTACAAGAGAGCCAGAGGCAACACATAGAAAGAATTCATCGCTACGGTTTCAACGTGACGAAGATTAATGGATATTTTTCTTTGGAAGAGACTTTAAAAAAAAATCTCGGTGATACATCTGTTCAGATTAGGAATATTATCATTTATTTATTAATTTACTCTAACCAACATTAAAAAAACCTGTTATATAAATAATTTGGAGCACCGATTTAAATGTGCACTAAATCAGATGTTCATAATTAGATAATAAATCTAGAAATTTGCTCCACTTCATCTTAAATAATATGACTTCAAAATGCTTTAATTTGATTAATTACCAGGTGGCTTTTACTGTAAAAGTTTTTTGTTTTTTCTTTAAAAAACCTTCCAGACAAGGAGAGATTAATTAAGTGTGATAAATAGAATGCTGGAATCTGAGATATTAATGTAAATACATTTAATGGAGGTAAGGATTATTATTAATGGCCGCGTCATGGATTGTTGGTGAACGAGGAGGGTGGAAATCAGAGATCTCGAAATAAATAGACAGTTCCGTCTTTCTGTTTTACATGTAATGCGTGTAGTTCCAAGGTCACAGGTCGAGTCGCCAACTGATACAAATGTAACCGATACAAATCTAACCGATACAAATCTAACTGATACATATGTAACTGATACATATGTAACCGATACAAATGTAACCGATACAAATCTAACTGATACAAATGTAACC
>VKOC01031197.1:0-24688 GCA_009364415.1 Spea multiplicata
ATGTGCATAACCGGGGGCAGTTTGGTAAATAAAAAAAAATTAAACAAGGCTTTTTTTCTCATAGTTTTTATTAAATAAGAAAAATAGTTAATATATGAATGAATATTTACTAATAACTTTGTATTACCTAGTTTGAGAAACACTGTGTTTGGGTTCTTGTAGCTTTTATTATTATGTCAGTAAAATAAGAAGGTGAATAGAGAAATGCCATTGTGATAAAGAGATGAAAGTGTAAATTGTAAGTTTTTATTACATTATTTTAAATTAAAAAAATGCATTTTTTATCCGATTAATCGATTAATCGAAAAAATAATCGGCCAACGAATCGGTTATTAAAATAATCGTTAGTTGCAGCCCTACATACAACATAAGAACAAAGTTGCATATAGACATGTTGACAAAATAGATGTATGCAGGTATAAGCGATGCACAATTCCAATATCGCATACAGTATAAGTAATGACTTGGGAGACTGAAAGTAAAGTTAGGTGGATGACAATCATGGAATCAACCATAAGGCATTAAAAAAAAACCCATTCTCCAAAGTGTACTTTTCCTTTTGATATACTAGAAACTTGTCACGCACAGCAATGTTGGAGACACCAGAGTCAGGTAGAACCCAAGGGTAGCAGCGTGGTCAAAACAAGCTGAGGTCAGGATACCAGGAGGCAGGATCAATAGATAAAAAGCCGAGCTCAGGATACCAGACAATCAATGTAAACAAGGATACAAGTAAATTGGAACTGGAAGGGAGGGGGTGTGGAATTCAGTATGTGCCAAAATTAGTCTAAACATCACTTCTGGTGTCACGATCTGAGGGCATCTTTTGTGTGGCATAATCTCCCATTATAAAAACCTGTAGTTCTGGAGTTGACGCACACAGAATCTTCTGCTGCAGGACCTGACTGCCGCAGGGAGGGAGGTCTCCCTCTCCTGTGCGGCTGTTCCAGTGGAGATGGCTGAGAGGTGGAGGGGGTCTCCTACTTCTCCGTGAAGGCTGCGCTGTGGAGGTCATGAAGTGGAGGAGGATCTCCCTCTTCTCCACGGCGGTTGCTGTAGCAGTGGCTGAGAGAGGAGGAGGGGGTACACTCCCTTCCTCGAGCAGAAGGCAGGGAAGAGGTGTGCTGTGTATGGAGGTACGTAACAGTACTTCTCTTCAAAAAGGGGTACCTCCACCAGGACAAGATTGCCATTCAGACTTCCTACCAGAACCGTCACAAATTCAGAGTAGGATTGAACCGCCTGAGCATTTCTCTCCCAGAGAGGCCCACACCAAGGCCTTGTCTGTGAGAAGTAAAATTACATATCCCACGGAGATAACTTGAAGTGGATCTTAGATTGGTTTAGAAACCCATGACAAGCAGGAGGATCTCCCCAATAAAGTTGGAGTCAGGTAAAACCCAAGGATAGCAGTAACATGGTCAATCAAGCCAAGGACAGGATACCAGAAGACAGGATCAACGAATAACAAGCTGAGGTGAGGATACCGGAGAATCAGTGTAAACAAGGAAACAAGCAGCAATATAAGCACAGGCGACCATCTGAGAGCAAGGATCATAGGAAGCTGGTAGGTTTAAATAGGAACCAGAAAGAATACGTGGAATACATTTTGGCGCCAAAATTAGTGTAGACGTCCACCGGCTGACAGAGAGGAGGATCCAGGTCCCCTGCAGCGCTGCGGGGGATGCTTCTCTCTAGCAGCCGGTGAATCTGCGTGATGCACGCAGACAAATTTCGATACTGCTGGCCGGCACTTCCACTGGGGCTTCTATGGTGGAGCACCGGCATGTCATGCAGATGCTCCGTTATAGAAGGCTTTGAGACCATAGAAGAACTTAAGATCTGGGGGTCGTCTTATAATCAGACCTCAAATAGGTCTGACTATGAGACTAAGATGTAACAAAAAACAAAGATAACTCCAGCTCACCATTTAGATGTTTTGCAGAGACGCTTCAAATTGCAGGGAGCACGGGATAATCCAAATAACAGTATAGATAGAAGATCCAGCTCCACAAATAAGGGTTTAAAAATTCAAAATTTAATTAGACCAGTTAAAACATGATAGACAAAAAAAGAGAAAAAAAGAGATGTGCTCAAGTGATTGAGAAAAAATACGCCAACGCGTTTCAAACCTTACGCTTCTTAATCATGGCTTAAATGTATGTTGCTGTTACTGCACCTTATAAAAAAATGACTTTGTCTAGAGATTGGTCTATGCTAACGCCCCCCTCAATAGCCCATAATTAGTCATCACAGGGAGTGGGTGCAATTGATGCAAATCAAATACAAATCAAGGGACCTGGTGCAATTGATACAAATCAAATACAAATCAAGGAAGTGGGTGCAATTGATACAAATCAAATCAAAAGCAAATCAAGGGAGCGGGTGGAATTGATACAGATCAAATCAAAAGCAAATCAAGGGAGCGGGTGCAATTGATACAGATCATGGTGCCCTATTTAAGATGGTATTAGAGTAACCTCTTCTTCTGAGTCTATTGGTAATATCATTACGTGTGACGTCATAACTCAATTCATTTGAAGAGGCTCTTTTAGCACGAATATATTCACCTACAGGGAGATTACGAATTACATGTCGAGGGTGACAACTGGAAGCATGTAATGTACTGTTCCCAGACGTGGGTTTACGGAACAAAGATGTGACCACCTTGGCTCCAACCACGTCACCGGTTAAACAAATATCTAAAGAATTAATGGTATTATCACCCAATTCTAGTGTAAATTTAAGATTTAATTCATTAGAATTAATGTAATGTAAAAATGTATCCGCCTCAAAACGTGGCCCTGTCCATACCAGGAGGAGGTCATCTATATATCGGCCATACCAGCTAATCCAAGATGTAAACGGATTGGCGGACGTATATAGATGACTCTCCTCCCAGTAGGCCATGTAGAGATTCGCCAAAGTGGGGTAAAATTTTGCACCCATAGGACAACCAGTGATTTGAAAATAAAAATTGCTGTCAAACCTGAAAAAATTATGTTGTAACAGAAATCGTAGAACATCCAAAACATATGATTGTAAAGAGATACTATATGCGCTGTATTTCTGTATTTAAGTGAAAATTAACTGCAACCACAGCCTGTTTATGGGGAATGCAAGAATAAAGTGAGACAACATCACGACATCCATGAACAGCCATCTGACCATGGCGTAACATCCATAGCTGTTAATAAAGATTTAGTATCTCGTATATAGCCCATAGTACGAATAACTAAAGGTTGAAGTATTTCATCCATCCATGCGCCCAGTCTCTCATGTACTGACCCTATCCCTGCCACAATAGGGCGAAGGGGAGGGGGAAAAACATTTTTATGAATCTTAGGCAGCGCATGAAAAACAGGGCAAACCGGAAAATCAGGACACAAGAACTCCTGTTGTTGAGTAGAGAGAATATTCAGGGAGACGCCCTCAGACACTATGTGTTTCAACTTCTGCTTAATTAGCTCAGTAGGGTCGTGAGGTATTGGTTTAAATGTAGATGTGTCCCGCAAAATATCAAGAACAAGTTGCTTGTATAGTGCCCTGTCCATGATAACTGTAATGACACATTATCCGCAAATGAAGAATGTAACGGAAGTTGACTAGATCCTACAATATTGATTTCACTTTGGATCGTTTTAGTGGAATCCACAGTATTAATATGACTCAGAGAATTCTCCGTAAAAAAATGTTTTTTAATTGTCAGTGATCTAACAAATCGGTTAACATCCTGTAGGGTATTGTATAAGTTGAAGGATCGATCCGGAACAAAATTTAACCCTTTTCTCAAGACCTCCACTTGCTCATGCGTTAATATGTTGGCAGATAAATTGATAACAGATGAATCATTTATTTGTGTTGATACTGTTGGTATCGAGTGCGTCTGGTTCGACCACTTTCTATGCTTGCGACCTGCCCAATGTTCTAGCTGTTGATATTGCGTATGTTTTTTCTTTTGTGGTTTTTTGGCAGGGCCAATCTCGTTTTTTGTAGCTCCTTGATGGTTATATTGTTGCATGGTGTTGGGTTTGTAGCTACGATCAGTGGTATCATCCTCCGATACATCTGTGCAATAATCAGTTGTATCAGCATCTGAAGAACTAAAATTAACTGATTTTTTGATGGAACTGGAGCTATCTAGATTGTTTTTTTTTGGTCGTTTTTTTTGTAGCTCCTCTGCCATGTGTAAACGGAATTAGTCACATAGTCTTTTAAATCTCTATTGAATTTGTTTTTTCTTATGAGACTAAGATCCAGATCCCCCGCAGCGATGCAGGGGACCTGGATCCTCCTGTCCCTCCCCCAACTTACCGGTGCATCTGAGTCCTCGGTGCTGGGCTGCGTGTAGAGCTCTACCCGATTCGCGTAGACAACTTCCGCTGCAGCGTCCAGAGGCAGAATATCCGGGTACGGAGGGTGCCTGAATCTGACGCCCCAGAGGATGTCAGGGAGCACCTGCCCGACCTGGTTAATGCTCTCCTGAATCGGTCACCTGCCACCCTGTACCGATGGATCGAGCGCATCACGCTCTTTGGCCCGGGTATCTGATGTGCGTTCAGATTCTGATTTTTGTTGGTTAAGGGGTTCATCTTGGAGCCGAAGTATATGTTTGCTAATGTCTATCTCCCCAATCGGGGACAACATATTACACCGTGTGCCGTCCTTCACATGTTATTGGAGTTTCAGAAGGGGATCCTGGTATTAGGCGGGGACTTTAATGTAGCCCTATAATTGATACTTCTGCTGGTTGCATGAGGACTCCCCGTCATGTTCTGTGCAGGATAGTCTCTTCTTACTGCACATAAACTGGTCGACTGCTGGAGGGCATTGCACCCAGCTGACAGGGATTATACCTTTTTCTCTGCATTGCACGGTTCATACTCTCGCTTGGATTACTTTTTTCTCCCTTGTCATTTTGCTACGCTCCTGCGCAGTTCTACCATCGGCTCGGAGATGTGGTTGGATCATGCGCTTGTTACTGTTTCCTTGGCCTCCCCGCTATCTCACCCACCCAGTGGTTCTTGGCGCCTTAATGGATCCCTTTTATCTGATGACTTGGCCTGTGTTGAGAAATCTCAGGTCCTTCAGAACTACTTTGCCGACAACTCGGAGTCTGGTACTCCGGAGTTAACTGTCTGGAAAGAGCATAAGTGTGTTATCAGGGGCCACTTTATCAGCGCCTGCTCGCGGCGCAAACGCCTCGAGGTTGAGAAAATTGATCGGCTTTACGGTCAGATTTCTCTAGCGGAGCAGGTTCACAAGGCCTCTCTCTCAAGCAGCTCCTCTTGACCCTCTGCCGGGAATTAGCCTTGATTCTGAATGGCAAGTCCCACAGTTCCTTCCTGAAGTACAGAGCGTTGTTTTATGAACACGGGAACAAACAGGGGAAATACTTAGCTAGGGCTCTCCACGCTACGCGGAAGCCTACATATATCTCCAGGATATGCTCCTCTGGTGGTCAGGTCAACACCAACCCTACTGACATTTCCCGCTGCTTCCAGAGCTATTATGAGGGGCTCTACAACCTTTGCCAGGGTCCTCCTGGCTCTTCATCCCCTACCAAATCAGCCGCCATCCGATCATATTTAGATAAGACTTTGCGCAGGTTGATCTCGGCTGCTGATGCAACTCTGCCCGACTCCCCAATTACACTCTCGGAGTTTACATTGTCGGCTGCGAAGTCCCTGTCCTCGGGTGGAGCAGATACAGGTGTTTGAGGAATTGTCTTTGATGGCTGTTGGGGCAGCCAAGAGGTATAGGAAAACATGGTATTACTGGCTAGAGTTTGTGTCGGGCCCCCACGTCCGCTCACTGCTGGATTAGTCGCAAGGGTTGCAATCACCAATTGAGTTGCCTGTTCTGCTGCGTCCCCTCCCCTCTCTGCTTCCTTACTCCCCCTTTTTTTTCTCTGTGTTCTTTTTATCCCCCCTTGCTCTTCGTTTCCCCCTTCGTCAAGAGTATTCCCCATAGAAAATTAATTGAAGTTTATTTTGGGCTCCAGTTACTTTTTATTCAATGGTGAAATTTTTCTGTAAATTTGCAGCACGGCGATGGGGACACGTTTCGCTCCCAGTTATGCCAATCTTTTTTTGGCTGACTGGGAGGGGGACAATAAATTCCATAAATCCCATATTGTGGTGGCCTGTATTTATATACTCGCAATATCTATGATCTCTTTTTTTTGTGGAAGGGGAACTTGGAGTCCCTTAACCAATTTTTTTGGTTAAATGTTTTGGTTGGTGTTCATACATGAAACAAGTAGGGAGTCTATTATTTTTTTAGATTTGTCAATTTCTCTGATAGAACAGCCGATAAATTCAGAACCACTACAATTTTTAAATCTATGGACAAAAATACCTACCTCAGAGCAAACATTTCCCATGACAGGAAATGAATTGATAATATACTAAAGGGTCAATTCATCTGCGTTAGAAGAAATTGTTCTACCTTTGAGGATTTTGATGTCCAGGCTGGGTTGATTAGAGATAGATTCCTCGAAAGAGGTTACAATAAAAATGGGGCGATGAAGGCACATTGGGAAGTCAGAAAGATGGACAGCGATAGATATATAAATCAAGGCTTCTGTGGATGCTACAAAGCCGCCCATCGAAAGGGGAACAAATTGATTATGCTAAAGAAGCGAGAGCCTTTTGATTTTGAATACGCTAGTTCCAAGAGGTCTCACTGACACATCTGATCCGATCCACTTTCTGGACTAATACTAATAGGCGTTTTTCCTTTTTGTTAATTAAATGTTTTAGTTATTATTCTAATGTTGTTGCATAAATGATTTTAGTTAGATTGATCTGTTTTATTGTAGCTATTCATTTACATGTAATATTGTATGTAAAGCTAGGTACAGGACAGTCAGGCAGCTAGCTGGGTTACAGTTAGAAGGCGGGGTAGGGGGAAAAGCGCCAGGGAGGCTAGTCCTGATCTAGCACACCCCAACAAGTTTGCCCGGTTGGCAGATGAGGGGGATGTTAGTTCAGAGTTAGCAATACTGCAGCAAGTCACGGCCTCTGACCTCCAGAGCGGTGTCTGCTCCAGTAAGGAGGGAAGGACGAGCACAGGGCAGGCCAGACAGGTGCTGGTAGTAGGGGACTCTATTATTAGGGGGACAGACAGGGCAATCTGTCACAAAGACCGGGATCGCCGAACAGTGTGTTGTCTGCCTGGCGCTCGAGTTCGGCACATCGCGGATCGGGTTGACAGATTACTGGGAGGGGCTGGAGAAGACCCAGCTGTCATGGTGCACATTGGCACCAATGACAAAGTAAGAGGTAGGCGGAGTGTCCTTAAAAATGATTTCAGGGACTTAGGTAGCAAGCTCAAGGCAAGGACCTCCAAGGTAGTATTTTCTGAAATATTACCTGTACCACGTGCCACACCAGAGAGGCAGCGGGAGATTAGGGAGCTAAACAAGTGGCTCAGAAGCTGGTGTAGGAAGGAGGGGTTTGGGTTCATGGAGAACTGGGCCGACTTCTCTGTCGGATACAGGCTCTACGGTAGGGACGGGCTGCACCTCAATGGGGAGGGTGCAGCTGTACTCGGGGAGAAGATGGCCAGAAGGGTGGAGGAGTGTTTAAACTAGGGAAAGGGGGGGAGGGAAACTACAATATAGAAGGGGAAGATAGTATAGATAGAGAGCTGGGGCATATAAATGTACCTGGGGGTGGAGCGGAGGGAGGGGTTAGAATAGTTAATAGGGATAGGCTTGATAGAAGAAAAAAACATACACCTCTAAATTGTATGCTTACTAATGCCAGAAGTCTGACCAATAAAACTGGCGAACTGGAGTTAATAATGTCTGCAGAAAATTATGACATAGTGGGTATAACAGAGACATGGTTGGATGATAGCTATGACTGGGCGGTTAATATACAGGGTTATAGTCTATTCAGGAAGGATCGAAAAAAACGAAAAGGGGGAGGAGTTTGCCTTTATGTAAAGTCCAGCCTAAAGGCCACACTGCGGGAGAATATATGTGAGGGAAATGATGATGTGGAGTCATTATGGGTAGAAATATATGGAAAGAAAAATAATAAAATACTGATCGGGGTTTGCTATAAGCCACCAAATATAATTGAAGCAGCAGAAGATCAATTATTAAAGCAAATAAACAAGGCAGCAAATCACAATGAGGTGGTTATTATGGGGGACTTTAACTATCCCGACATAAACTGGGAAACCGAGACCTGTGAATCTCATAAAGGAAACCGCTTTCTGACTATAAGTAAAGATAATTATCTGTCCCAAATGGGACAGGACCCAACCAGAGGGGGCGCTCTACTGGACTTAATATTAACCAACAGACCTGACAGAGTAACTAATGTGCAGGTCAGAGGGCACCTAGGAAATAGTGATCACAATATAATAAATTATAACTTGTCGTTCAATAAGGGAACTCTTAGAGGAGCCACAAGAACTATGAACTTTAGGAAGGCAAAGTTTGATCAACTAAGAGAAGCCCTTAACACTGTAAATTGGGAAAATGTCCTCAAAAACAAAAGCACAGATACTAAATGGGAGATTTTTCAAAATATCTTAAATTCTCACTGTGAAAAGTACATACCGTATGGGAATAAAAGTGTCAGGAGCAAGAGAAAACCAATGTGGATAAATAAAAATGTAAAGGTGGCAATAAATGGCAAAAAAAAGGCATTTAAGCTACTAAAACAGGAAGGCAGTGAGGAAGCACTAAGAAGCTATCGGGAAAAAAATAAAATATGTAAAAATCAGATAAAAGCAGCAAAAGTGGCGACAGAAAGACTCATTGCCAAAGAGAGTAAAACAAACCCCAAAATGTTCTTTAACTATATAAATAGTAAAAAGGTTAAAAATGAAAGCGTCGGCCCCTTAAAAAGTAATGAGGGAGACGTTATAGACGGGGATCAGGAAAAAGCGAATCTATTAAATATATTCTTCTCTGCTGTATTCACAGAGGAAAATGAAATGCCAGGTAATATACAGCAGGATGAGATAAATGCCCCAGTACATGTCGCCTGTCTAACCCAGGAAGAAGTGCAGTGCCGCCTAAAAAAAATCAAAATAGACAAATCACCAGGTCCAGATGGCATTCACCCCCGCGTTCTAAGGGAGTTAAGTAATGTAATAGACAGACCCCTATTTCTAATATTCAAGGACTCTATAGTGACCGGGTCTGTTCCCCAGGACTGGCGCATTGCAAATGTTGTGCCAATATTCAAAAAGGGGACAAAAAGTGACCCGGGGAATTATAGGCCTGTTAGTTTAACTTCTGTTGTATGTAAACTGTTTGAGGGTTTCCTAAGAGATGCTATTTTGGAGAATCTCAATGAAAATAAATGTATGACTCCATATCAGCATGGGTTTACAAGGGATCGGTCCTGTCAAACTAACCTGATCAGCTTTTATGAGGAGGTGAGCTCAAGACTGGATCGGGGAGAATCGCTGGATGTCGTATATCTTGATTTTTCCAAAGCATTTGATACGGTGCCACATAAAAGGCTGGTACATAAAATGAGAATGCTTGGGCTGGGGGAGAATGTGTGTATGTGGGTAAGTAACTGGCTCAGTGATAGGAAACAGAGGGTGGTTATTAATGGTACATACTCTGAGTGGGTGACTGTTACTAGTGGGGTACCACAGGGGTCAGTTTTGGGTCCTATTCTTTTTAATATATTTATTAATGACCTTGTAGAGGGATTGTATAGTAAAGTATCAATCTTTGCAGACGATACTAAGCTCTGTAGCGTGGTTAACACAATAGAGGACAGTGCACGATTACAAATGGATCTGCATAGGTTGGAGGCTTGGGCTGGGATGTGGCAGATGAGGTTCAACACAGATAAATGTAAGGTTATGCACATGGGGAAGAAAAATCCAGGCTGGGAATATGTATTAAATGGGAAAACACTGGGGACGACTGACATGGAAAAGGACTTAGGAGTCTTGGTTAACAGTAAATTTACCTGTAGCGACCAGTGTCGGGCAGCTGCTGCTAAGGCAAATAAAATCATGGGGTGCATCAAAAGGGGCATGGATGCCCATGACAAGGAAATAATTCTACCATTGTACAAGTCACTAGTCAGACCACACATGGAATACTGTGTACAGTACTGGGCACCAGTGTACAAGAAAGATATAGTGGAACTGGAGAGGGTTCAAAGACGGGCAACCAGAGTAATAAGGGGAATGGAAGGACTGCAGTACCCAGAAAGATTATCAGAATTAGGGTTATTTAGTTTGGAGAAAAGACGGCTTAGGGGGGACTTAATAACTATGTATAAATATATAAGGGGGCAGTACAGAGATCACTCCCAGGACCTATTTATACCTAGGACTGTATCTATAACAAGGGGACATCCTCTACGGCTGGAGGAAAGAAGGTTTCTACACCAGCACAGACGGGGGTTCTTTACAGTAAGAGCGGTGAGACTATGGAACTCTCTGCCAGAGGAAGTGGTAATGGTAAACTCAATAAAAGAGTTTAAAAGGAGCCTGGACGTGTTTCTTGAAAGCAATAATATCACAAGTTATGGATAGTAGATTAATAGGGACAGAACGTTGATCCAGGGATTTATTCTGATTGCCATATTTGGAGTCGGGAAGGAATTTTCCCCCTGGTATGGGGCAATTGGCATCTGCTTCATAAGGGTTTTTTGCCTTCCTCTGGATCAACACGGTAGGGACACAATATGTATATAGGTTGAACTTGATGGACTTTGGTCTTTTTTCAACCTTATGAACTATGTTACTATGTTTAAACCAGATTTGCTTATGATTTGCATAATATTGAAATGTGAAAGATCAATACTTTATTTTTTGAGCCTGTGTGTTGTACTCCTTTAGATCTGTACAATTCCTTCTGACTTTTAATCTTAAGTGGCTCCTGGATATATTCCTGAACCAAGGACTATAATGCCAGCTGAAAATATATAACTGTTCACATCTACTAATTTGAAATGTGTTCTAGCTTTCAATCTCAAATTTTCTATATAAATATTAGGAGATAAAATCATTCAACTGATCCACAGTACCATTCCAAATGAAGAATAAATCATCAATTCTGACCTGGCTTGATATGGACCACTCTCCTGCATCTGGCTTTTCTGACCCCAGCTACACAGAGCGTGCCCCCGCCATTTCAGCTACACCGTGGGCTTCCTGTCGTGCGCCCTGCCAGTGGGCGTCTTGCTGTGTGCCCTGCCAGTGGGCGTCTTGCCGTGTGCCCTGCCAGTGGGCGTCTTGCCGTGTGCCCTGCCAGTGGCGTCTTGCCGTGTGCCCTGCCAGTCGCGTCTTGCCGTGTGCCCTGCCAGTCGCGTCTTGCCGTGTGACCTGCCAGTGGGCCTCCAGGCGTGTGCCCTGCCAGTGGGCCTCCAGTCGTGTGCCCTGCCAGTAATTCCTTCCTCTACAGTCTGGTATCAAACCCCTTCACTTTACTGAAACAGCTCTAACAAAAGTCTCTAATTACTTGCACTCTGCCAAAGCAAAAGGTCACTTCTCCATTCTAATACTATTGGATCTCACTGCTGCTTTTGATACTGTTGATCAACACCTTCTTCTTGACTCACTTGCTTCTACAGGCATTTGAGATACAGCTCTCTCCTGGATCTCTTCATATCCGTCTAACCGTTCCTTCTCTGTCAGCCTCTCTGGCAAGTCATCATCACCCCTTCCACTTTCGGTTGGCATCCCCAAGGTTCGGTCCTTGGCCCTCTGCTGTTCTCTCTTTATACTTCATCTATTGGCATACTAATCAACTCATTTCGCCTCCTCTCTTCATCTCTCATGTCCCATATTACCAATTGCTTGTCTGCTATTTCTTCATGGATGTCGCAACGCTACCTGCAACTTAATCTTTCTAAAATTGAACTCATTATCTTACCTCCTTCCATCTCCACTCCACTACCTGAATTCTCTATCACCATTAACAACAAAACACTCTCTCCTACCAACCAGGCCTGATGCCTTCGGGTCATCCTTGACTCTAACCTCTCCTTCATCCCTCACATTCAGTCCCTCGCCAGATCCTGCCGCTTGCACCTAAAAAACATCTCTTTCATCCGCCCATTCCTCATCCAAGAATAAAAAAAACTCTGCTTCACTCACGTATTTCCCGTCTTGACTACTGCAACACTCTTCTGTTTGGCATTCCCCTGTCTCGACTCTGTCCTCTACAGTCTATTCTAAATGCTGCTGCTAGGCTTATCTTCCTTGACTGCCGCTCCTCTTCTGCTTCCCCACTCTGTGAAACCCTCCACTGGCTCCCAATTACCTTTAGAATTACATTTAAAATCCTGGTACTAACATATAAGGCCCTCCATAATACTGTTCCTCCATACATTTCTGCCCTCATAAGCAACTACTCTCCTACTCGATCCTTACGTTCTTCCCATGGGCTAAGGCTCTCCTCCTCACTTATCACCTCTTCCTTCTACAAGATTTTACCCGGGCTGCCCCATATCTCTGGAATCTACTTCCACCGAACCTTCAACATTCACCCTACCTCCCAACCCTTCAAGAAACATCTCAAAACTCACTAGGACTTCCTTGTCATTGATACAACCACCACACTACCTCTCACCCTTTCTCTGTGACTTATGTTTGTCACCCCATTCCCTCGAGTGCTACCATGCCATGTGCCCAGCCACTCTGGTTTCACCCGCCCTCGCTACAGCTCCCCTGTCCTCGCATCATGATGCATCAAGGGGTACAGACAGAGCACCTAGTATCCAATGCAACTGGGCTCCTACCCAACCTGCTTGCCCAGGTCCTGACATCAATATATCTCTTATATGTTATCAGAATCCCCAAATCCGAAAATTGTTCTCACACTGCCATAGATCGGTGTAACTTGGGAAAAATCTGGTATCAATCGCAATTGTAAATAGAAGTGATTTTGAAATAAAAAATTATTGTGAGTAAACACAAATGTATTTTCTTCTATAATTAAGTCAATTTGTTCCTGATGTAATGTACCTCTTTGTTCTAAGATGTGTCGAACAGCCTGGCATCTTATTGTGTTCAATAATGGTATATAAAGTCTTAACATCGCACCATCGTCACCAAATACAGTTGCCCTGCCACTTTTAAAAATAATAAAATATCCCTTGTGTCTTTTAACTACAATCATTGTTTGGTAACAAACAATCAAAGCATAAGATCAATGTATTCTGATAACCTTGAGGTTATTGACTTAATTCCCTGACACAACAGGTCTCCCTGTTGCTAAAGGATATTTTATATCCTTTAGCAACAAGTAGAATTTCCCGGAATTCTTGGGTGGATTATTGATAAATATGAAAGCTCTTTCTTATTTAGGACACCCCAAAGTAAAACCTTCATCTAAAAAGTCAGCTAGTATCTTTGTAAAATCTGATGTGGAGTCCTTATTTAACTACATATATACTTCTGTATTTTTTAGTTGGCTCAATGCTTCCTCAATATATTTATCCCTATCCAAAATAACCATACGACTCCCTCTGTTGGCTGGTTTAATAACAATTATGTCGTGTTGAAGATCTTTTCATTCTTTTTGTTTATTTCTCATGAAGTTAAATCTATATTTATATTATTTTCTCATGTTTATCAATATATTTTGTAACCATATTTACAAATGAATCCATTCCTGCTAATTTCTGTGTTTTGGGAAGAAAGTCAATTTTTCTTTTAACGTAGTGTGTATATTTTAGCTAAAAAAAAACTATACTAAAATACTAAAATAACTTTTTTAGCATTATTGCTTACATTTTCTTCCACAGGGTAGGTGCCACATCTGAACAATGACCCAATTTATGTTCATTACACTTCTACTGATAACAGTCATAACCAGAGCCGTAGCTAGCTCCTTTTGTGCCTGAAGCAAGAATGGAAAATTGTGCCCCCCAGCTATTTTTTTACATAGGTTGTATTATTAACACTGCCTGTACACACTGCCTTTTACACACACCTGTCCATAAACACACATACACTCTGCCTTTCATGACATCGCATTCTAAATACATTAATATGTAGTTGGTCCCCCACTTGCAGGTATTACAGCTATCACTCTTCAGGTTTATGTAGAAATTTTTGTCCATTTATCCATTCATGTAGGCATGCTTTACACCATTGATCAGACACTTGGCATTGTACTTGGTGATGCGAAGCTAGAATGCAGCTGCTCAGCCTTGGAAACCAAATTTCCATGGAGCTCCCGTTGCACAGGTTTTTGTGCTGATATGAATGCCAGTGAAAGTTTGTAACTCTTAAGCTATAGAATCAGCAGAGCGTTGGACACTGAAACTTTACTTGGTCATCTGCTTTGTGGTTAAGTTGTTGTTTCTAAACACTTCTACTTTCCAATAATACCACTTCCAGTTGACCATGGAATATTTAGCAGGGATAAAATTTTACATACTAACTTATGGTGTGTGTGCATGTTACATTACATATTACATTATTTCCCACCCCAGAGAAATATGTGGCACGGGGAAATGCTCAGCATCAGCAACAAAATTAAAAGTGACATATTTCTGTTGCAAGGACAGGGTTTTCAAATTTTGTTTGCAAAAATGAGAAACCTACTAGGGAAATCTTAAATCTTAGGTTTACAATTACTTTTTTCGTCAAGTGAATATATAAGCTCACCTGCTTTTTCTTCATTTCGGATGATAAGATCCGTGTAACACCAATACGATGTAGCATGCTGTGAACTCTATGCTCAAATGTGTTGCAAACATCGCCATCGTTTTTTTCACAATGTTTTTTCTGAAAATAAATTAAATAAATAAATATGAGATTTTACCATCTTCTTAGCGATATACAGAAATCAGTTTTAAAAAGGTTTATTTTTAATTGTAATGCCATCTCAAGCTTTTACATTTCTGTACAGCTGCAATAGTGTGTGTGTTTGTGGAGATGGACTGTTACAGTATAATACCCATACAATATTTTATATAACTACATATTATTTAACTATATCACTAGAGGAACGGGTCTGCTGATTACTACCATCAATCTGCAGCTCCTGTTCTTTGCATTTTGCCAGACAAATATAAGCATCAAGGAAAGGAATTTTATTACTAGGTGTCGGGAACCACAAAACCAGATGGAGAAGATGTTTAATCACACCTTTAATGATAATAAAAAATAGAAAATACCGGACTTCTTCCTCTACTATGTAGCGTCTCGTGTGTCGCAATTGGAGGCTTGGTCATTACCTGCAAACACCCTCCCGGGGGTAGATATTGAGCGGTCGTACTTACCAGATCAGCCCCTCGATCAGATACTGTGGCAGGATAACCCGCTGGCACTTGGCTCTCCCACATCTGTAGTTGTGCTGGCAGCGCTCCGTCTCTGGCGGACCTGGAGATTCCGTCTTCGCCTAGCGGGGCCTCTGTCCCCTCTCACGCCGCTGTTGTCCAACCCCCTCTTCCCGGAGGGAATGCACCGGTTGTCGTTCCACTGGTGGTCGGAAGCGGACTTAGTTACTCTTGGGGACCTTGTGCGAGATGGTCGGATGCTTTCTTTTGCCACGCTCCAGGAATCCAAGCATATTCCTATTGTGGAAACGTTTCGCTATCTACAAATTCGTCATTTTATCCGCTCCCTGCTGGCTAAGGGCAAGATATCAGCTCCTACAGTGTTTGAACGGCGCTTTATGGCTCGGACACGACTTAAAGGATCGATTTCAGCGCTCTACTCCAGCTTTATCTCTGTTACCTCCGCCTCTCCTCCTTTATATCGTTCCCAGTGGCATGCTGACCTGCTCTCTACTTACCCTGACGACGTCTGGGACTCGGCGGCGACGACTTTGCACAAACTCACGATCAACACGCTGGTTAAGGAAAGGGCTTATAAGGTCGTTGCGAGATGGTACACTTCTCCCGTGCAACTGTCCCGTATGGTGAGAGGTTCAAGTGATTGCTGCTTCAGAGGCTGCGGCGAACGAGGCACTTATTTTCATGCGTGGTGGGCTTGTGGAGTAGTCCAACCTTTATGGTCTTCCTTTTCACTCCAGCTGTCGAGGGTGTTAGCTACCGATGTCCGCTTAACACCTGAGGTGGCGCTTCTTTTGATGGATGTTCCGGGAGACGCCTTGTCCGCTCCAAACCAGCAACTTATTCATAGGATCTGCGCTGCGATCAAACAAGCTATTGCTAGGAGGTGGAAGGGTGTCCCACCGACCTTTGGCGAAATCCAGGCTAATATTTGGCATCTCATCTGTATGGAGAAGATCACCGCCAAGCTCTGTGATAATGTTACCAAGTTCGAGTCCATTTGGCAGCCTTGGCTCTCTACGTTTCCGGGCTCTCGCCCGGTTCATGCAATACTTCGGTGGTAACCCGGCCTAGTCGGTCCTGCCTCTCTCCTTTCTGTCTCTTTTGTCTCTTTCTTCTTTTTCTCTTCGTCCCTCCCGACCCCTTTTCCTTCCCCCTATTGTGAGAAGTGTTTGTCAGTAGGATGCTCGCCTTGCCTTACCATGTGTTGGCTCACTGTCTACTCCCGGTACCCCCAGGGGTCTGGAAGTCGGGTTCTGTATCCATTAATGCGTTTATGTGGCTTTAACTTGCATTTGCTTGCAGTTCTGTAACATGGTAATGGTGCAGTGTTTATGCGTCTCTGTTTCCTGCTCAGTACTGCTGTTAACACTTTGGTTTTGACATCTATTGCCCTGTTTTTTTTTATTATTCGTGTTTAAATGCCAATAAAATACTTTAAACAAAAAAAAAAAAATACAAAATAATAAACAGTAGCAGAAGTCATGGACTTTGTCAAAATACACAGCCAGGGGTCAGATGCCAAAGCAAGTACACAGCAAAGCCGCAATCAAGATACCGGAGAGCAGCAAAGTCAGAAGCCAAGCCAGGATAAGGAACCGGAGTGTAAAGTTAGCCAGGCCAGGGTCATACACAGGAATACAATAAGAACAACAGGAACAGGCTTGGAAATCAGAGACCACTGAGCCTCTGCAGCTAAAAAGCCAGAGCACAAAAGGAAAGGAGCTGGCTGATTGGCAGGTAACCAGGGGAACAGAGGAATGAATGGCTGCTAGTTAGTATCAGCTGAGGTGCTGTTTGCTGAAAAGAAACAAGTAGTGGAGCGGGGAAGGGTGAAAAGCCTGACAGTGGACAGTGTATTGTGCACTACTTACATTTATTTGGTACTGCCATTGTGCACTAATAATATACCATATTTCCCCAAGTATAAGATGCTCCCTTGTATAAGACGAACCTTAATTTCGGGGGCCGAAATTTAAAAATATATATTAAAGTTATTGTACTGGCGGCCTGGGCATGATATCAATGTGATTGATGTTAGCTGCTACCAAATGTTAGCAATCATACTCCTATCATACTCAGGCAGCCAGTACATGCACATCACTTTCAGCCTTCCTGTGCCCCCTACACACGGATCCATGCTAACACACAGAGAGATACATACATACATTCATTTACTCCCCTACCTTGCCAGACTGTTTCCCCTCTGCCTTGCTCGTGCAGGAACAGGAACTGAGCAGAGGCATGTAATGCCATGTGCATTCACGTGACTCCACTGTGTTCCTGTGTCGCCGTGGCGGATAGGTAAGCAGCAGGCCCCTTTTTTAGTAAAACTTAGTGGTGGTATATATATATATATATATATATATATATATATACATACACCACCACCAATTTTTAGACCCAAAAATTTTCTTATACATGGGGAAATACAGTAATTGGGAATCCTGTTTGTGACGAGATAGAACCTTGCTACAACACACAAAGATGTAGCCATATGGAAAAGTGCCTCATTCCCACGGTTAAGTATGGTGTCTCAATGTTTTGGGGCTGTTTTGCTAGGACTCTATCTCAGATATCAACAGATATTAAATGAACACCTGACTGCTTCTGCCAAAAAGCTTAAAATGGGTCATGGTATCCGGCTTCTAGCAGGACCAAAACACATATTAAAATCAACACAAAAAAAGTTTAACTGACCATAAAATCAAGGTCCTACCATAGTCATCCCAGTCCCCTGACTCAACCCCATGTAAAACCTGTGGGGTGAACTGAAGAGGAGAGTCCTCCAGAATCGACATCAAGATTTGAAGGATCTAAAGAGATTCTGTATGGAGGAATGGTCTCAGATCCCTTGTTATGCATTCTCAAGCCCCATCAGGCATTGTAGAAGATTTTGAACTGTTATCATTGCAAAGGGAGGTAGCACAAAATATTGACTAAAAGGGTGTCAATATTTGTGACAAACATATATTTAAATTTTTTTATAGACCTGTGTTGTGTTTGCAATTGCCTGATGTCATGCCATGGCATGAGTAACTGGGGCTTGGCACTGAATGGGTTAAGGGATTTGAGGCTAAGTCCAGTAACATTTGTTCACGCCTTTCCTTTTGGAGCCAGAACCCAAAATAAAACTTGATTACCCCATGCTGGGTATTGTCACCTGGGACAGGAAGGTATGCCTGTGGAAGAGTGGAAGGCCAGACATCCTGGCTACATCTCCCTGGGGTGTGGAGACAGGGTATCAATGGACACATGGTACAATTAATAAATGCATAATGTCCAAAATATGATCAGTACATAACTTTTGGGCCCCATCATACATGGCATCATTATGGCTGTGATGTGCTGGTTTCAGGGAGACCAAACACGCCATGCAGGCATGTCCATAGCGAGTGTTATGCGAATGTGTCCTTGTGCCAACTGATACAGGTGTGGAGTTTGGTATGAAAATGATCACTAGGACCAGAGAATTATGATGATCCTGGTGTCATAATTATGCCAAGCTCGGCCGGTGTCATATTACATATTTTGGGATCCCAGACCAAAGTTGAGAAGATATAACCCCGCCTTCAGAAGCTCATAGTTCTGAACCCCCTACTCCCATCCCCTTGCTCAGGTAACAGGAAAAGGGTGGTCTTGGGAGGGGGGATAAAAAGGTGGGCAATTGGTAATGGGAGGAGAGCCTGTTTTTACCATCACAGAGACAACATCAAGGTTCCAAGGAAGTGTGGTATGATACTCTGTTTTATCCCTTTTATTTTATACTGTTTTGTACTTGTACTATTTTAGTCTATGTCTCTTTTTATATGCATTTTTATGTAACAGCACTGTGACCCATTTTTACTCAGATTAAACATTTTTAATCAGTTCTGTCTTTGTTCTCTAATCGAACTCAGCCTAGAGATACATATAGATATGTCACGTTACTAAGCGGTTAACTATATAAATATTAGTTTGGGGATTGTGTAGTTATCGTAGTCTGATTGTTTTTGGGTAACCTAAGACGCCCGGTTTTAAAGTTCTTGGTGGTGGCAGCGTGTTTTACACTGGGAGTTTTGGGGTGACTGGTTGGGGTTGGTGGTGGTTGCTTGGTGCCCTGCGGGGAAAGTGACCAAACGCGCCGGAGGTCTGGTTGGCGTTTGACCCTTGTTACGCCCATACTCCCACGTCACGGCTCGGCCGATAGCCCTGTCCGTGACAAACTGGTGGCATAGCGGTGGGATAGATAGATATATTAATAGATATATAGATATATCTTTTAGAGGTTTTTAGTGCTGACTGGATTCGCCTGAAGCACTAGAAGAAATTGCATACCTTTTTGTGTAATTTCCAAAGACAGAGCTCAGTGCTGATTTAAAAAGACATACAAAGTACAAAACAGTTTCCTCTCCCTACTCTTGTTTTTCTTTCTCTATACCATTTCCGAATATGGAGGCCTATCGCAAACAACCCAAAGAGGCCCTGGAATTGATGTGCCAAGCAAGGAATTTACAAACTTATGGCAAAAGCAAGGAACAACTTATTGCTGACCTTATGGAGACTGACAGGCAAACTGTACAGCCAGAGACGGACATCGAAAGTGTTACAGAGCTCCCTACTACCGCAGGAGCGCTACTTGTTGGAATGCCCAGTGGTTGTACCCCTCAAGGTGCTATGGACATTTGTACAACAGATTTATTTCGGCAACTAATGGCTTCAAATCCTCGGGAGGCCATGCAGGTGATGATTCAACAGCAAGCTGCAGAAAGAGAAGCTGCGGAAAGGCTAGCAGAAAGAGAAGCGGAGAGACAAGAAAGGTTGGCAGAAAGAGAAGCGGAGAGACAAGAAAGGCAGGCAGAAAGAGAGGCACAAAGGAGACATGAACTGGAAATGGCCAAGCTGCAGTCCACTGTTCAGTCCTCTCTGAACAGTAATGCATCCGATCCCAGCACACGTAGGCTCCGCAAGGATGATTTTCCCTCCCTGGAAGAAGGGACTGATTTGGATGTGTTCCTAAAAAGTTTTGAAAAAGTGTGCAGGCAGCACCAAATACCCTCAGACCAGTGGGGGAGATATCTAACCCCACAACTGAAAGGAAAAGCCTTGGATGTCTTTGTGTCCCTTCCCTCAGAGACTGATAACGATTATGAGGCTATCAAATCTGCCTTGCAAAAAACTTTTAACCTTACTCCTGAGGCTTACAGGAAAAAGTTTAGGAGCATGCAGCAGAGTGCGTCATCCAGCTGCATTCTATATGTTGCCCAATTGGAAACCGCGTACAAGCAATGGGTTACTGGAGTACAAGTTACTACCTATGAAGCCGTTAATGACTTAATGGTCCTAGAACAGTTCTTACAGACCCGGAGCCCTGATGTACGAGAATGGATTTTAGAAAGAAAGCCGAAAACAGCTAGGGATGCCGCAGCGCTGGCAGATGACTACGCCGACATTCGTGCATCCAGGCGGGGCGTTGTGTCAGCTGGTACTTCCACCTGGAGAGGGGCTACAGTTCCATCATCGTCCACAAGATCAGCAGTGAGGACTTCACCACCAACTGCCAATGGGGTAAGGGGTATGTCTGGTGAGTCACATGCCCGCCGTTATTTTCAATGCAACCAGATTGGGCATCTGAGTTTTAATTGCCCTAATAGAAATCCACCCCAACCTGCTCGTAGGGGTGGGAGCGCCCCTGAAGAGGCACCATCAATTTTGCTTGTGGGTGGGCCTGCGGGGAGAAAGGAGGATAACCTGCAGAGTGTAACTGTGGGTGACCGGGTGACCATGGGACTGAGAGATTCTGGAGCTTCCTTCACCTTGGTGCGCCCTGAAGTGGTGAATACGGAGGACATAATCCCTGGAAGAACCATGTCCATCAAAGGAATTGGGGGTGTGCGCCCTGCTGTGCCCATGGCGCGTGTGTACCTGGATTGGGGTGCGGGGAAAGGTTTGCGGGAAGTGGGTGTTTCTGAAGATATCCCTGTTAATGTTCTGTTGGGGAATGATTTGGGCCGGATGCTCTGTCACTATGCTCCAGAGGACACTGCTTGCGAGTCAGAAGGGATGACAGACAGCCCTGCTTCACCTAAGGTACTGTGTGAAACTTTGGGGGACACTGTGAAATGTGATCGCTGGGAGGGAGAGCCGGAGATGGATAAATCCCTACCTATAACTGAACCAGTAATGCCTTCCACGTATAAGACTGAGATATGTGTGAGTAAGGGGGAGGAGGACTGCGAGAGCCCGGGATGTGTACCACTAGTAGCAGTGGTAACACGTCAGCAGAGTGCCAGGGCTGCAGCTTTAGCCAATGAGGACGGTGGTGATAGAAGGGTTGATCTGTCTGACCTGCGGGCAGAGGGAGGGGTGACCCCACCCCTTGAGGCTCTGCCAGAGGGAGCTGTACTCCCTGGTGCAGCAAGGTGGGGGGAAGGCAATAAGGATTTCCTGGAAGCTCTGCACAGTGACCCCTCCCTAGAAGATTTGAGATATCGCGCTGGACAACCAGTTGTTGACACGGATAGGCACCGGGTATTTTGGGATAACAATATTTTATACTGGCAGTCCCTACCCATTGACATGCGGGGACCCAGGGAGGTAGAAAGGCAGCTAGTTGTTCCTATGCAGTTCAGGAGCGAGCTGCTGAGGTTAGCCCATGAAACGCCCTTGGCCGGACATCTGGGGGTGGCCAAGACAAAATCCAGGTTGGCACACAATTTCTACTGGCCTGGTATGGGCACTGCAGTTGCGAATTACTGCCGGTCTTGTCAAGTTTGTCAGAGAGTGGGTAAATCTGGAGATGTTACTCGTGTTCCCCTAGTGCCCCTGCCCATCATAACTGTACCTTTTGAACGAGTGGCCGTAGATATTGTGGGACCATTAGCTATACCCAGCAGTACAGGGAAACAATATATTCTTACTGTGGTGGACTATGCCACTCGGTACCCTGAGGCCGTCGCCTTATCCTCAGTTAGGGCAGATAAGGTAGCTGATGCTTTGCTTAGTATATTTTGCAGGGTTGGTTTCCCTAAGGAAATGCTCACTGATCAAGGTCCACAGTTTATGTCTAACCTGATGCAAAGTCTCTGTAAGAAAGTAAATGTACAGCACTTGGTAGCAAGCCCATACCATCCCCAAACAAATGGTCTCTGTGAGAGGTTCAACGGGACCCTGAAACAGATGCTCAAAACGTTTGTAGAATCAGTCCTATAGGCTCTTAGAACTTAGAAAGTTCTGTGGTAGTAGATGCGTGATGACGTAGCACGCGAACGTTCCGCGTGAGACGCCAGCGGCTGGTGCCGAGCATGAACATATCGAGGGATCAGTGATACCCTCCATCGACGCTGTGTCCATCGATGCGGCTGACCGAGGAGAGTCGGATGGAGTGACGGAGACCGAGCACTGACGGAGAGACGGAGGTGAGACGGAGGGGAGGAGACGGAGGAGAGACGAAGGGGAGACGGAGGAGAACCGGACAGAGCCGGAGGAGAAATGGAGGACTCCATTTGAGGAGATTGAATACAGCCAGCGGAGATTAACGTGGACCGGTGCAGACTGTTGCGGTCTCTCTGGTTTCGCGACATTTTATCAGAACTGCTCCGCTTCTGAAGCGTGCTGCTGGAGTGTTTGCCCCACGGTCACTTCCCCACTTGATTAACTTGATTAACGTCTGAAGCTGACATGTGGAGTGGCTGTGACGCAGGTCTTTCTTTCGGCTGAGCTGTTGCTAAGGGGTCGCCGTGCCTGTCTGCATTGGAGCCCTTCTGGAAGATTGTTCCGGTCGGGGGTCGTGCTCCTCTCACCCCCAAACTTGGGAAGACTTTTCAAGATAAGTGGCTCCCGCAATATACTTACACACACCGTTTTTTTTTTTCTTTTTGTTTTTTTTATTTATTTATTTATTTATTTATTTATTTAACAGTATAAAGGGTTAAGCCATATTTATCGCTATTACCCCTGCGAATGCTTTATATGTCTTACTACTTAACTGAAGCATATTGATTGCTGAATATGTTTAATAGAAATCCTTATAACATTATTCATAAACCAACAATATGTCCAATGGAAACATATTGGCTACTGGATATGTTTTAAAGGAAATCTTTATATAACATTATTCACAAATCAACAATACTTCCCAAGTTTCAATTTATAAGAGAGAATCTATAAGAGAGAAAGTGGTGTGGAGAGACACATAAGCAATGCTAATCTATATGACATCATCTAATATATAATTGATCACTTATACAATACTATTTATAATTCTGCAATACTCTCTTATAAAGAGAGAAATTGGTGTGGTGAAAGGAATTTTGAGCATTAAGTCACAACAGTAACTTCAAGCCTACAAGATGCCACCCAAGAAAGAGCGGGATAAAAGGCTAAGTGCCGAAAAGTCTAAAACCTTACAAACGTACTACTCTCCTAAGCCAGATTCTAATATATCTAAACCTCCTCATATACCTGCTTTAACTCTAAATGACTCCTCCTCTGAAATCCATATGGAGACTTTACAAATGGAACCAATTCTCCCGTCTAAAATCACAAATATTAACGATTTATACTCAAAGCTAAGTGCAGAAATGAAACTTAATACGGACTCTTTGAAACAGGAAATGGGTCGTATTTCAGATAAATTGTCATTTCAATCAAATATTATACAGACCCTTCAACTGGAAATAGACTTTCTTAAAAAAGAAAATAAGGATCTTAGACTGAATATGCAAACAATGGATTTGAAATTGATACAACTTGAAGATAGATCCAGAAGTAACAACGTAAGATTAAGGGGAATTCCCGAAGAAATTTCAAATGCACATTTGGAACCTTATTTAAACGATTTACTAACAACTTACCTTCAAAAAGACCGTACTGGGACTACTCCGTTCGAAAGTTTTCATAGATTGACTAAACCAAAGAATCTACCAAATCCAGACGTTCCAAGAGATGTGATGGTCCGCTTCCACAATTTTCATGTTAAAAATCAATTTATATTTGAATTTCATAAGAAACACACTCAAAACCCCAATTACAAAGATTTAAAACTTCTCCCAGACCTTTCACTTGCATCAAGGAATTTTAGAAGAAAATTTCGGGACTGTACTCAGAAACTTAGAGAAGCAAATATCAGATATAAATGGGGCTCTCTCTCTAAGATTATAATAACTCATGAATCAAAGACTTTACTTTTGACGGATCCTATACAAGTGGAAGAATTTATACTCTCACTATCTCATCCTACTTGAATAAGCACGAAGAATATGTCAACTACGTCTACTATATTGAGACTGCTATACTAATTGTAGTATCACTTATTATCTATACTACTAAAGTAAAAGTTTTTCTCTTCTCTATACACTACACTACACTGTTCACTTAGGGATATTTTACCCACAATACACGACTATATTATTGATATATCAGTCTATACAATTTATCTATGTCTATAGATTCACAGTTTT